>JAWZYV010015545.1:0-59618 GCA_038373885.1 Cheiracanthium punctorium
ATAAAAGACCCCAAAAATTTTTTTCCCCTCTTTTTTAACTCTCAACCCCTAAAAATGGTCTATTCCACTAGAAAACATACCAGTATTTTTTCAAAAATTTTTAATTGATATTTAAGGGTCGCTACCGAATTTTGAAATATGAGAAATGAAGCAAAAACGATAAATTTTTAAATAAATAATTTTATTACAATCAGACTACAGTTTTATGAATGAAAATACTAAATAACAGTGTTGAAACCTCGAAGTAGAAAGAAAGAAAAATGTTATATAAAATTTGACTTATTGACGTTGGGGTTTTTCTGTCTATAATTCTTAACCAACAACATCACGTACTGCTTCTGCTCCTCATCGTTTGTATATAATTTGTTGTATTCTTCCATCAAAGCAACACCTTGTTCAGCTATAACATTAACGACTCTCATGTTTTGTACAATTTCTTTAGCTGACCTGTAGCTTTCTTCTTCTTCCCACAGCTCAGGATCTTTTTGTATGAACTCGCATGAAATACCAGTTGTGTTGAAAAATTTCATTGTATTTGTTGTAACGAAATCTTCGGTATTTTGATTTTTGATTGCATCATACCTCAAAGATGCCTTTTTAGGACTGTTTTCCGAACTTTCGTTATTCAGTGCTAAAATCATTCTGCGTTTTGTTTCATTAGAAATTCGCTTATAAAAAAAAGCTAGAGACACCAGTTCTTCAGAAAGATACCAAAGATGACCCAACATCTTTTTCCCGGCGACTGACGTCCCTCCAACAAATATGCTAAAACTGTATCATGTTTTTCGAACTCAACTATGTCCTTCAAAATCTTCAGGTCATTTTCAGGTGCCATATAAGCCACTGGCGCTGTAAACCAGTATTTTCCATCAAGTACAACTATCAACCAAATGGCACTCTATGTATCAACTGGTTAATAGAACATTTCATGAATAAGCTCTCAACGGCACGATGCTTCCAGCCTTTATAGATAGTTTAGAACCTAAAAAATATGATAATAAGGAGCTCTTTAATTGTGATCTTAAGCTGGTGCTTAAATATGAAACATTTTCAATGCATATACAGCTTTCGCCATCCAACGTGCACGATGCATTCCAGAAGGGGCTTTGAATGAGATACCGCTTTTAGGAATCCCTCCTAAAAAGATAATGATTAAATGAAGGAGCTCCCTTGTAATTGTCACGAGGCTGAAATTGTTGAAGTTGATTCTGAGCAAAAGTAATTATATCGGTCGCAGCAGTTTGAACGCAATTCCAAGTAGATGGTTCAAAAATTGCAGTTTTGAAGTCTTCCTGATTTATTTTTGTCCAACGGCTCTTAAATTTTTTGAAAATTATAATTTCAAGACCGCTGGATGGTCTAATAGCTGATACTACGACAGCTTCCAGTACGATTTCTAAGATGTGATGCCGACAAGGGAGCCAAATCAATTCTTTTTGCATTTTTTGTTCCAAAAGAATACAGGCTCCGTTTATTCGCCCAGTATTAGATGCCGTTGTGTCGAAGCACATACATCTTATTTTATCTCGTACTTTCCACGATGAAATTGTCTCGAAAATAGCAGACGCCATGGTTTCTCCTTTGCCATCTGGAAGCTTAGCAACGGCCAAAAGCTGGTCCACTCCTTTTCCAGATACCAAGATTGGTAGACGATCTACTACTTCATGCCCTGTTATGTCCTCGAGCATTTTTCCATCCCAGTGCACAGTTAGTGTAGTTTGGGGTTGGAAATCAGATTTTATTGATTCAGCAAGCTGCAGTCTATTATTCATTCTTTGGCGACGTATAGAGGAATAGCTTACATTGTATTCTGATACATTACAGCCTACACTTTTGAGTGTAGATGTCAAAACAACAGTTGCTTTCCGGTCGCTCAATTTAGCGACATCGAGACTAGTTGCTAAATTAGAATCTAGGATTGTTTTTCGGCCTCGTTTCCTTGGTATCGAAAAATCTTTGCTTGAAGAAGGTCCTGGCTTCGGAGAATTAGGACGACTTTGACTCATGTCACTATCACTCCTGTCCTCTGTAGAAGAAGTAGCTGAAGATGACAATAAATCGCATATTTCAGTTAGTCTATTTATTGCTTCTTTTCCTTTCATTTTTTCCAACTTAACTTCTTTTTCTAATTGTTTAGCAAGTTTTCTAGCATACTGTTTATCAATCTTAGCGATTCGTCCAAGACGGCTCATTTTTCTTTGGTTCAAAAGAAATTGCTTATCTTCGTCAATATTCATTAGAGTGAGCTATATCAAACAGAACATTTAAATTTGATTGTCACTTGTTTTCTTTGCTGCTGAACGCTTTGCCTTATTTTCTTCTTTCTTTTTTTTTTTTTAAATTCTGCCATTCCTTGAAATATTTGAGTATTTTTGTGATAACATGTTGCTTTTCCTTGGCGGGAATACTTGCTTTTTCCCATATAGCCATCACACCACCAGCAGTTAATGATGCTGATTCTCTATTTACTTTTTTCATTACATTTTTATAGTGAAAAAATAAACTCATTACTTCTTCCACTGAGGGTAATCTTGTTTGAACTAATTCTGAGCAAGTGTGTCCGATTAACCATATTTCATCTCTTTTTCTTGTTTTTATAACATCTGAAGCCATTATATGAATAATATTACAACACTAAACAAACAAAAAAAAAAAAAAAAGAAAGTAAGTCGCATTCACGAGCGAACACAACCACTTTGGATTTCAATGATTTTATCTCCGGGTAAGAAGCAGGATTGTTTATGTTGTAAATATCAGTCCAGCTAACTAAAGCTGGGGAATGTCATACGCATAAAATGTTTTTTTCTTTTTTCTCCCCCCCCCCCCCACCTGCAGTAGGAGGTGCTCAATTTATTGGTACTTGCTTGATATAGGTGTGGCCAGAAGTAGAGAAGAGAAGGAAACGCATAGACCCAAAAGGGCGTTATTGCAGTTAATTTTTAAATTTTGAGAGTTGGTAGCGACCCCTAAATATCAATAAAAAATTCTGAAATTAATAACCAATTCATATTTTAGTAGATAGAATGATATTATGGGTTGAGAGTCAAAAAAATAAAAACTTCAATTTTATGAATCACCCTAATATATATATATATATATATATATATATATATATATAATATATATATATATATATATTTATTTATTTATTTAATTTTTAGTACTAGTACTCAGCCGAGCTGACATCGTGAAATGCATTTGAATAGTATCCGAGAAAAGAAATGGCGGAGCACGCGGGAGGGGAAAGAGGCGTGGTTAAACACTCGGGATACACCCCCGAGACAGCAACACATTGTGACATTAACAATAGCCAGGGCAAACAGTATAATTTGAAATCTTTGGTACTCAAGTAATACTTCAACGAACATGAGCAACTCGATGTACTCAAACCTGGTATAGTATCCTGAACATTAGCCCTGAACTAAGCTCTTAAGGGGCGTAGGAAAGGCTTCCATGCCTTTTACTATATATATATATATATATATATATATATATATATATATATTTAATTTTAAGTACTAGTACTCAGCCGAGCTGACATCGTGAAATGCATTTGAATAGTATCCGAGAAAAGAATTGGCGGAGCACGCGGGAGGGGAAAGAGGCGTGGCTAAACACTCGGGATACACCCCCGAGACAGCAACACATTGTGAACAGTAACGACATTAACAATAGCCAGGGCAAACAGTATAATTTGAAATCTTTGGTACTCAAGTAATACTTCAACAAACATGAGCAACTCGATGTACTCAAACCTGGTATAGTATCCTGAACATTAGCCCTGAACTAAGCTCTTAAGGGGCGTAGGAAAGGCTTCCATGCCTTTTACTATATATATATATATTTATTTATTTATTTAATTTTAAGTACTAGTACTCAGCCGAGCTGACATCGTGAAATGCATTTGAATAGTATCCGAGAAAAGAAATGGCGGAGCACGCGGGAGGGGAAAGAGGCGTGGCTAAACACTCGGGATACACCCCCGAGACAGCAACACATTGTGAACAGGAACGACATTAACAATAGCCAGGGCAAACAGTATAATTTGAAATCTTTGGTACTCAAGTAATACTTCAACGAACATGAGCAACTCGATGTACTCAAACCTGGTATAGTATCCTGAACATTAGCCCTGAACTAAGCTCTTAAGGGGCGTAGGAAAGGCTTCCATTAAAGGCGGGGTTCGAGCTCCCTCCTCAGCTGTCGGTATAGTGAACATTTCTATATCTTGCTATTTTTAGCACTAGAGCGGTATTTCGTTCACTCCGATATTTTCTGCCGACATGATTTATGGACTGATTTACATCAACAAGTTTTCGTTGCAATCAAGTTTTCGTATCAATATGGTTGTCAGGTGCACAATTTAATACACAATGGTACTAGGAGAGGGGGGGGGAAGGGGGGAGGGGACAGTCAAATAATGAAAACATTCTAGGTTTTCAGGTTTGAAGGTTTTGGCACCACGAAATAAGTCCGCAAAACTGAACGCAGCTTGGTGATATATTCCATATTAGACGAGAAACTGGCAAACGCTTACAGTTTATTTCGAACGAGAAGTAAAGTTAAACTCGAGGCCGTAGCTAGAAACAAATATTTGGGGGGGGGGGGATATATTTTTCACCTTTAACTGATATCCAGAATCAACGCAAATAAATAAAAAAAAAACTGCTAATGCATTGACTAAAATTTTGAGAGTGGAGAGGGTTATCAAATCCCCTTGATCCCCCCACTCTGGCTACGGTCGTGGTTAGAATCTGCCTGAAGAAGATAGTAAAACAGTTGAAGCAGGCAATTTTAATATAGATTTCATTTCTGAAAAGTATTTTATGGAACATGAAAGACGAAGCACGTGGATTATGATGCACATTCCAAACAGTATTTCGTAAACATGATATGTTAGAATATGCTTGGCGAAGATTGTAAAACAGTTTTAGCAGGCAATTTTAATTTAGATTTAGATTCAAAGAACAATTTATGGAGCAATGAATTAAAATACGATACACTAATGATTAATGATACACTTTCCAACTGATGGAATAAGAGAGAAAAACAGGGACGACGCATGGATTATGATTGGTTTTAAGTATATAGCACTTTAGAGCGTATTTAAAATATGAATATGTTTCCGATTTTTATTCCCCGCAAAGCAGAGATAATTGGTTCTTTGTGCTTTATGTTAACCCTTTGAGGCGCAACCCTTTCCCAATGCTGAAAAAAGGGCAGCCGTTGCCATCGCTCGACTTAACTACCAGCAAGATGGCGAACGATCGAAACGTTCATCGCGTGCCACAGATCTAGAGACCCTTTTTTTGACGACAGCTGGCTGTGCCGCACAGCCAGATGCGTAAAAAAGGAACTCTAGATCTGTGGCACGCGATGAACGTTTCGATCGTCCGCCCTCTTGCTGGTCGTTAAGTCGAGCGATGGCAACTGTTGGCCTTTTTTCCGCATGGGGCAATCTATCCAGCTCTGTTATCGCAGTCTTACATTTTTCAGCAGATGTCAGTGATGTTAAAAATAATCGTGACAATTTTTTGACGTGCTAAAAAGTAAAGGATTCTCGTGGAGCTATGTCACCTGCCACTATTTTTGTAGAAATCCAATCTTCGTGACTGGCAACAGTCAAAACGTCAGAGTTGTGTTCCCAGAGCGGGTTAAAGGGTTAAATGACACCCCTCCTTCTTTCCTCCATTTGTACATTTTAAGGAGATTTCATACTGCTCTAGGTGTATTAACAGAACTAGTGGTAAGAATTTAACAGAATACATGTAAATCGAATAAAAATATTTCGTAGTAATAATAATTTCTGATGTACTATATTGAAAAAAAAAATTATCTTAAAAATCCACAAAAAAATTTACTAACCAGAAAGATCAAAGAGTTTTTTAATATTATAAATATATTGTCTTTGTATTCCGTCAATAGGTATCTCCAAGTATTCTGATCTCAAGTAAACCTGATTGTAAAATCGGGTAATATCACAACAATCTTTTTTAAAGCGCGAAGGTCTGTGAGGTGTAAACACGAGTGTCTCAATCTACTAAGTCTCAGCAGCTCCACTCGCATAGAGCATGCGCGCAGAGTTAACTTTTTCTCCGAGGAGGAAATTCACTTCAGATACTTTGGCGTGTTATTTCGCGATTCACTTAGATGTTTTGCCAAATGTGGCATCTGTGATTTTTTGATTGAGGTTTGTTTCTGTCAGGCCAGAGGTCGAATGAATGGATGTTCAGCGACTATGACTATAGAGATATCATACGGGCATTTCTAAAACAGGAAAATCATATATTGTTCTTATATAAACCCACGGCATTTAGCAAATTAAATCAAAGCGAATTACACTTGTTTGAAATTAAAATGCAACGAAGCCGAAGGCATTTAAAGGACGGAGATGGCATCTAAAACAAGATGTTGTGCCCACCCGAGCCGAGTTGATAAGATACTGAAGATGGAGATAACTTAAGTATAAAGGTCCAGGGTTCTGGTCTACCGTATGGCTTATAATCTAAAAATTCGGAGTTTTGGACGGTTTTCTCACGATGTAACGTAAATATGCTCCAGAAGCACTAAGAAAGTCGCCCGCGCAAGACACCCCCCCGTCCCTAACATAGGCAATACGAAATACTCCTCGTGTAGGCTTACCATAGCACAATACAATACAACCTTTTTAGAAATAGTTTTATGCTTTTAGTGTATGTTAGAAAAAACTGAAATTAAATTAATAACATAATGTATTTCTTAAATTTATAAAACACACAAAAAGCAGCAGATATCAAT
This sequence comes from Cheiracanthium punctorium, assembly GCA_038373885.1. Taxonomy (NCBI): domain Eukaryota; kingdom Metazoa; phylum Arthropoda; class Arachnida; order Araneae; family Cheiracanthiidae; genus Cheiracanthium; species Cheiracanthium punctorium. The sequence goes on from JAWZYV010015545.1 coordinate 6,778, forward strand.
ATTCTATTAATTACTCACTTGGTGAAAGACAGAATGCAGTACGTAAATTTATCGAAAATGTGGCTGCCTTTTAAATATATCAAAACAGCTCAATTAACTTAATATTTTAAATGGGAATCATTGACAGCAAGGTTTTTTTTTTTTTTTTTAAATCATCCTAAAATAAGTATAATATGTGCTAAATAAGAAAGTACCTTAAATAAATACAGTAGAATTTTTCAAATTCAAAATCGACGGGACTTTACCGATTCTACATAACAGAAAATTCCAGATTATAAAAATCCTGTAGTATCATTAAAATTTTTTTTAAAAATCGTTATAATCAGGTAAAGTTTAAAAAAAAGACTTAATTTTTTTTAAAATAGAAAAATGTATTAAAAATAAAATACGTTTACTGAGAAATTGCTCACTAGAAAGATGCTATTCTTTCAAATATTTTTAATAAAATCTAAACATTTTCGTTCGAATACTGATTTATTGTTATTTTAAGGTCTAATTTCCTCTTGATAATTCAAATTCCGTAAATTAGCAATCCAAATTTAAGAAATTCTTCTGTATTTAAAAATAGCAAAAGGGGATGTATTTAAAAGAAAAACGGGAAACAGATAAAAGTTTAAACACGCATGCGCGAAATCACTAATAGCCATTGGAACAAGCGTACGATTCTAAAAGAGATAACAAAGCTAGTGGAAACGGAATTCTGCTTTAGCGTTACAACATTTGAGCCAGTAAAGATATTAGGAACAGCAAAGACACAAGTGGAAACGGAGCTTTATACGCCCGGCTTATGTCAGCACGCCCAGTCTCTTTTCCACCTACAGCATACGCATTGCCGATCTCGCGGACATACGAAATTCTTCTGACGCTGAAGAAAACGTATATGTATTTAGTTACAACTGTTTTCTTTTGACACGGGTCTTTTTTTTTTCGAGCGTGGGTGGGGTGAACCTTTACTAAATTACTTTATTTTGGTTTCTACTCAAGGGATGAGAAGTAGGTTTCGATTTTTAGACCGACAGCCTTAAGGAAATTTTATTTTAAACTTCTTTTTCTTTCAGGAAGGTTCGAGAGTAATTCTATTTTATTTCATATTACAAAACTTTTTTTTAAAAATAAATAATTTTTTTGCGCAAATTCTTAAACTGGTAGTTCATGTAAACGTTCTCTAAAAAAATGAAATTATCAACTGATAAAAAAACAAACAAACATAGTATGAAGTTAGTTTTCTAAAAAGCGACATAAAACCAATTATAAAGATTAATTTTTTGAGTAATTTTTTATTTTATTAATGATTATAGTCCTTAATTAATTTAATTAACAATTTTGAGATGTATCATTAACTTAGTTAAAAACTTATAGTCAGAGGCGTAGCCAAGGGGGCGGTTAGGGGGGTCATAACCCCCCCATGAGAAATTTTTTGCCATACAAAATGTATATTCTTCACTAAATTATCACACACACGTATACATATATATGAGTTGTAGTAGTCGTAACCCCCCCCCATGAAAAATTTCTGGCTACGCCCCTGCTTATAGTGTATCATAATATAGTTAAAAATTTAACTTACAGATAGCTTTAAACTGAAAGCAAACATTGCATTTATAGATTACATTGCATTAACAAAACTTAACTTACGGTTATCGTTAAACTGGATGCAAATTAATGAATCACAATGCATTAAAACAATAGAACCAATAGTTATATATTGTTGTTGTTGTTCTAGAATTACTTCCGATTAGCTACACGTAGGCTCTAAGCCGAGAGGTGGGGTGTCCACCGTGGGGGGTCTTAATCCGTATTTATGCTAAGTTTGGAGGAAACCACGGAAAACTCCGATCGATTAGGTCGGCGGACGCAACCTGGTTTCGAACCAGGCACCTTCCGTCTACCAGTTCAGAGCGCTATGCACTCGGCCACTGATGGGGCCCAATAGTTATATAATTATAGGAAAAAAGTTAACTTACGTTTAGCATTAAACTGAATGCAAATTTATGAAATAAAATCAAAGATGGCGGCTGGGATACTAATCTGTACTCAACCCAAATTATAAATAGAAAATTACTCAAAAAATTATTGATTAAGTATTAAGATTCTTATTATAAAATTCTAACAAAAACATGTCAATTTTCTGTTACATGTTACAAAAGAGCTTGCGACTTTTTTAATCAAATATTCTGATACTGCATGAAAACAGATTTGTATATTTATTTACATAACTTAGTGTCAAGCAAACTTCTGAAATTCGCCAGTGAAACTAATTTATTATCTTCTGACCATACCCCTAAAAAGTAATGATATCACCATGCAAAAACCCTTAACGGGTTAAAAATTTGTGACGCAGCATTTCACTTTATAGCTCTATGAATTTTAAATATGGGTCTTAAAAATAATGATATCCAATTTTGAGTGACGCCCTGCTGGGATTTTTAAAGATTTGTTTTTAAATTCCATTGCAGTTACTTTCGTTTTATTTTCTAAGGAAGATTTACGCATTTAAGCAATACTTTTAATTATGAAATACACTGTCAAATATATCACACTTTCAGTGAGTCTATATAACGTATTCAAATGAATTTATTTCGGTAATTTAATTTATCTTTTGCGTCACGCTATCCAAAAGGGCAAGCAAATTTTTCATGTACATTTCACTTAGTTTGGTTACTATGACACTCACTAAAAGGAAAAGGTTGCGCCTCAAAGGGTTAACGGAGTCTTTATTTCCGACCTTATTTTGAACATTTTTTTTTAATTTGCACTGTCCACTTATTTCCAACAGACTAAGAATGAAAGCCCGTGACTACCTTTTTGGGACTCCCTGTCTCTGTATATTGCTCATATAATTTCTTTTGTTTTGCAGTTGTTTTTTGTTTAACCCTTTGAGGCGCAACCCTTTCCCAATGCTGAAAAAAGGGTAGCCGTTGCCATCGCTCGACTGAACGACGCGCAAGAGGGCGGACGATCGAAACGTTCATCGCGTGCCCCAGATCGAGAGACCTCCCTTTTTTAACGACAGCTGGCTGTGCCGCACAGCCAGCTTCGGTCAAAAAAGGGGTCTATCGATCTGTGGCCAGCGATGAACGTTTCGATCGTCCGCTCTCTTGCGGGTCGTTCAGTCGAGCGATGGCAACGGCTGCCCTTTTTTCAGCACGGAGCCATCTATCCGGCTGCTCTCGCATTCTTCCATTTTTCAGCAGATGTCAGTGCTGTTAAAAAGAATCTTTTGACGGGGAAATGACGTGCTAAAATGTAAAGGATTCTGTCCCCCGCAACTATTATCATAGAAATCCAATCTATTCTTCGTGACTGGCAACAGTCAAAACGTCCGAGTTGGGTGTTCCCAGAGCGGGAACACTGTGCGTTAAAGGGTTTAAATCGTGTCTACGGACCAGTTAAGACATGGAGTCACTGGTCCATTGGACCACTGACTCAGTATTCTAATTCCTACTCCTAGATCTAACGGATAATAAGGAGCAACTGCAAAAATTGTTATTTTTCACGTTATGTTTCGTGCGTACGCAACTACAACTTCTATTTTGGGCTCCCTTAAAACCAGAGATGGGATTTCCCCACACAATTTTCACTAAGCTGCGGGAAAAGAGAGAGACAGTTAATGAGGAACTATTAGTCCCCGGGGGAGGGTAACGGGTCATTTAAAAGAGAGGGAAAAAAAAAGGATTTTTTCTTTTTTATTTTCTTTCTTCACTTTTCCGTCAGACGTATTTTTCGTCTGGGAGCCTGGCAATGTCAACAGGTAACTTGCAACCGTGACGGCTAGCCAGTAATGAACGTCGCGTGCTTGTTTATTCTACATTTTGTTGACTACTCCTGTTTATTAAAAGAGATAATTAAGAAAAATATATATATATATATTAAAAAAAATATGAAACACTTTCATATTTTAAATACGCGCTAAAATGATAATAGATACGTGTTTAAGGTCCAAACTCCAAATTTGTAAATCGAAATTTTCTTTTTTGCTGCATCTAACATTCCGTCGATTAGATATATTTGCAAATAACACAAATTAATTGCATCTAACACTTTGAAATGCAGCCATTCTTTCTCCGATCTAGAACTCAAAGGATTAGACTGCCCGTCACTAAAAACGGGTAGCCGTTGACATGGCTCGATTGAACAACTATCGCCAACCCTGGTAGCATAACTAGTTCAAAAAAGGTTCAGAAGACGTTCTTTGAACGTTTTGGAACGTTTTGTGAATGTGCTTTGAACGAGCGCTACTGGGGAACAGGATGGTCGAACGAATTCCCCATCGAGTGGCACAGAGCTCAGAAACATCTTCGACACAGCCGGCTGTGCGGCCGTACAATTCGATCACCTTGTTGCTGGTAGTTAAATAGAGACAAGACAACGGCTGCAGTGTTTCAGCGATGCTGAAATAGGGATCATAGGAGGTAGGGAATGCAATCCCGCACTGTTTTTCGTCCTGCGGGATTTCGGGATTGAGATTCATGGATCCCGCGATCCCGCGGGATTGACATTTTATTTAGTTAGAACTTCATTTCATCAGAGAAAAGTAGAAAAATGTAAGATTTTAAGCACTATGAAGTTTATCTTAATAATAATAATTAATCTTGTGAGATAATTAGTACAATAACTTAGTATATTATTCTGAATATCATGATTATAATTTTCATATTTCTAAGTTATTGTACTAATTATCTCGCAACATTAATTATTATTATTTCTAAGTTATGTCTTATGTTAGTTGCTGTTATTTTCTTAGTTGCAGAAAATATAACGCACAAAATCGAACCCATCCAATGAACTATTTCCTAGTCTAGATTTAAGTTTAGTAAAATAATTAAAAGTGTGAATTATTAAAAAAAATTAAAAACTAAAATAAATCTTTTTATAATGAATTCGTGACTGTTCGCTAAAGAGATAAATAGTATGAAATATTTCAGTTCATTTGCAGAATGGGAACTTTACGAAAAATTTAGATTACGATGTTCAGATTTAGATGTTCGATTCAGACTCCCATTGGAAGATGATTTAAAAAATAAAACTTTAAATTAAAATTCGTAATTATTAATTCGTTTATAGATCAGAGACATAAATATACAAAATTTTCGGTTTGTTGATTGGGAAAACAGCGTGAAACTGTAATGAAAAAAATTATTTCTCAGTGTCAGTCCCGCGGGATTAGGATTATAATCCCGCGGGACTAGTCCCGCAAAGTGCGGGATCCCACAGGATCCCGTTCCCGCGGGATCGGGATTGCATTCCCTAATAGGAGGATTAAGAATTCAAAATATCGATTTTTCAATTTCAATATCATTTCAAACCTTAGTTTACTTCTGAGCATTTTGACCCCCATTTCATGCAATCCATTCAACTAGAGCCGTAGATACACATAAAAACGTTTTATGAAAGCTTTATACTTGAACGCAATGAGGCAGTGGCGTAGCCAAGGGGGGGGGTTTGGGGGGTCCAGACCCCCCCCCCCCCCGAAATGAAAGAGACAGACAGAGGAAAAAGGAGCTTATCCCTATTTTCTTAAATGGTATATATACCGTGAAACTTCTCAGTGATAAGTTACTCTCTAGTCTCTAGTGGGAAAAACCAGTACACACCATATACAGGGCAATCAGTTACCTGCACTGTCATTTGTTGTATTATGATGTTTTGAGGAGCTGGGTGGGCACTAGTCATCATAGAAAGAAACCCAAATAAATTTGACGACAACTTTTTCTTTCCGCTTTTAAGAATGAAATAATCTTTTCACCCCTCCCTCCCTGCGGAATACAGTTTTGAAACCAGAAGGTCAAAAGCCGCGGGAAAAGGAACCGCTTAGCTTATTGGAACAAAAATGATTCCGGTTTTCACCTAGACTAAACTAAAGCTCAAACTATAAACCAGACATCCAGGAGCCTTCGAATAGACTAGACATTGTCCACTCACAGATCATTTCCTGAACTTACAAAAGAGTTATAAGATTAATGGCATCTCCAGGGCATGCTGGGATGCAATCTCAGTTTTAAGCATCTGTATATTCTTTGATCTGTATGGGATAGGATCCACACAACAAAATCTGAATGCCTGTTAACAAATATGTTACAAGACCCACCGTACGCTGGTCGCTGGTGTCGTGTATGCTTGAGTATGTTGCTATCAGCGAAACTAATTATTTGAGAACAACTGCATGTGTTCTGCCGAGGAATGAAACTTTTGCTACGAGACAGTAGAATTCGGCATAGAGGTTGAACTCCGTGTGCTTTGAGACGAATTTCTTTTTATAGAATTTTTACATTCTTGCTGTCGAGAGAATTCAACATCACAAAAAGAAGACTAAGGTAAGTTTCTTTATGTATTTATTTAATTATTTTTTACTTATTTGTTCTTATTTATTTATTTTTTTGTATGAAATACCAATAATTAAAATAATCATACGGACAATTGAGGCTACACCATGAGTTAAAATTTAATAAATTTTATCTATGTCAAAAAATCTTAATTGAGGATTGTCCACATTTATATCTTCATTCTTTATTATTTTATATTTGTACTAGTAGAGAAACATTTTTATAGTTAAGATAAAAATGATTTAGAAGTGTGGTTTTCTTCGAATATCGTGTAGTTTTCTTCGAATATAGCATAAATACATAATAGGTACCTTTAGAAAGACCTCCACACAAGGTATTCCTCGTATAGGTTTATTATAGCCATCGCGTGCGTTCTTTATTGGCATTAATAAGCAAGCTCCCTAAGTTTGTAAATTCTGTGTAAATAGCTCATTAGATAGTGTAAAATATTAAATATAAAATTTAGAATATAGAATAAAAACTGAAATATAAAAACAATCCTAGACGTACAATCATTCTGAAATAGTTTTATAGGATGAATCTAATGATAGTTATTTTATGTTCCTAGTTTTGATAGAAAGCGAGATAATTAAAATAAATTCCTGTTTAGTCTTAATTGATTATTGAGAAATCATATCGAACAATTTTAAAGCTTTTCAAACATCAAATTCCCAAGATATAGTCAGACTTATTATTTAGGGTAAAAAGGATTTATATTTTAAATTAATTTTGTCAGAACTCTTTAAGATTTATTCCATTAATGAGACATTTTCCATAGATACTTACAGTTCTGTTCTCACTAATGGTGCAACTTTCAATTTATCAACTAAACAAAATTAATAAGTTCTCTGTAATTAATTCTAAAATTTGCCTACTATTTGATTTCGCCTAAATTTGTAAGTTATATTTGGGGTAAGGATGTTTTGACATAATAATAAAATCCAGGGATCTGACCCTCATCCACAGAAATTTGGATTTTCAAAACAGAGTGAGGATAATTAAACCTTTTAGTGAGAAATTCTACCTCTTCCGCATTTCAGTACTCTGCGAAGCCTTTTTCTGGCTGTGTTTAGTGATATTTCTCCAGCATTCATTTTATTTTACATCAAATGTCACTTATTTCCTTTGCTTACCAAAATAGAGAAGAATTCACAAGCATTATGTAAGTTTCTTTATATTTTCTGTTGTATTTTTTAATTTCTAGTGTCAAAACTCATTTTTTAATACAAACTCCCCCCCCCCCGCTCATCTTAACTACATGATATTCGAAGGAAAAATTTTGGACCCCCCCCGAAAGAAAATCCTGGCTACGCCACTGCAATGAGGTCACTTTAACCCTTTATTGCGCAGTGATCCCGCTCTGGGAACACCGAACTCTGACGTTTTGACTGTTGCCAGTCACGAAGAATAGATTGGATTTCTATAAAAATAGTTGCGGGTAACATAGCTCCACGAGAATCCTTTACATTTTTGCACGTCATTTCCCGTCAAAAAATTATTTTCAACAGCACTGACATCTGATGAAAAAATGGAAGAGTGCGAGAACAGCTGGATAGATGGCGCCATTCTGAAAAAAGGGCAGCCGTTGCCATCGCTCGACTTAACTACCAGCAATATGGCGGACGATCGAAACGTTCATCGCGTGTCACAGATCGAGAGACCCCTTTTTGACGACAGCTGGCTGTGCTCGCGCACATATTGCTGGTAGTTAAGTCGAGCGATGGCAACGGCTGCCCTTTTTTCAGCATTGGGAAAGGGTTGCGCCTGAAAGGGTTAAACTGCGTTTTCTCAAAACGCATTTTCATGAACTATCCCTAAGACAACAAAATTTCTAGGATTCGTATCTTCACGAAATTTTGTACAGTTATAACTGGTATCAGTATTTATAGAATGAATTAATATTAAAAATGAGAGAGAAAAACTTTTGAAAATTTTAACAGAAATATAAGGGGAAAAGTTCGTTGTTTTTCAAATTTCAATTTAAAAATTCTTAATTTAAATTTTTTCTTAAATATGAGTGGTGATAATGCAAGAAAAAGCTTCGAATTCCACGAAGAAATGACCCAAATTAGTAACCGTTGAAAAACTATTGCACTAACGGATTCATAAAATTTTGTGGGTGGGGGGGCGGTTAGTTCTAAAATTAACATACACATTCATATTATGGAAGTAAAATAGGATCTTTTACATTAATTTCTTTTTTTTTCTCGGGTGGGGCGTGTGATGTAGTTCAATTTGCATCGTAGGGCCGACGCCCCCTCAGCCCACCGTTCAACCCCTTAACGGTAATAGTATTATTTTCAAGAAAACGGTCATAAACTGCCTATTTTTTTTAAATTCCAGAAAATTGTATTAAAAAGTGCATGTACGATATACCGTGTTGACTCGCGTAATAGTTGCACTTTGTTTTTAATGTGAATGTCTAGGCGCGACTATTATGCTGGGAAAATATGCTACATAATACTGTAGCTCTTAAGCTATTTTTTTTCTGCTTCAAAGCAGGAATGCGACTATTATGCGAGGGCGGCTAACACTCGAGGGGAATTTTATGAAACTGACTTCGTACAATTAAATATATATTTGCTGAGTTTTCTTTGAACATGGGTGAAGATAAGATTGTGCACAATTCATATCACAAATGCACGTATTGGAGTACTGCTCAACTCTCTACTTAAATAAACTTCTTCCAAATAAAGTTCAAAATTGTCTGATACGTAGGTTACCTTTTATGTTTTTACAAACGACCCATAGGAGGTGCTACTGAAACTTGTCTTTAGGATATTCGTAAAATTCATATTTTTTTAATGCAGGAATCAGTGGCATTCAGTGGCGCACTCAGGATTTTAGTTTAGGGGGGGGTTGGCTACATACAAATACTACTGAACTCGGTTATAGTGACCTCGATTAGTTACAACTCTCTTATAACGTCAAAATATTCGGTACCACTTAACTGTTCCATAGAAAACAAGCAATGTAACGCATTATAGAGTCATAAATAATTATCTGATTTTTCAGTGACGTTGTAACCGAGTTTAACAGTGTTTCGTAAACTAACTGTAAGCATTTATTTAAAAACTTTTTTTAAGTAAATGTCTTTTTAGGTTAGAAATAATTTGAGGACAATTAAAAAAAAGAAAGAAAGAACAAAAAAAATTAATTCATTAGCGACAATTTTCATTTTTTAAAGCTTTTCATTTCTAACTTTCTACCGTTAGGGGGGGGGGCTTCAGCCCCCATAGCCTCCTCCGTGGGTGCGCCTATGGTGGCATTATAGAAATTGCCTGAGTATTTTGCTTACACGAGTGTTTTAAAGAAGCCAGCGAGTGTAAAAAAATAGAAATAACTCGTGAAGGTTTCCGTTGGATGATTTTTTTATGATTTTAAGAAAGGCTTAACTAGACAAGAATGCTTGGTATCATTTCGTGAAACTTTTGGTAATGAAGCACCATCAGAAAAGACTGTTTACAATGGGTTTGCAGACTTTCGTCGTGGTCGTGCGTCCGTCAGTGATGAATCTCGTGAAGAACGACCAAAATTGGTTGTAATGATGACAACATCGATGCTATTGCACAACGTGATTGAAGAAGATCGGCATGTCACATATCGTGAGATAGAAGCATCCCTTGGCATGTCCCAGACAGCAATACATTCGATTTCGCACGAACATTGAGCTGTTCAAAAGATTCGTTAAAGATGGATTCCGCACCATTTGACAGAAGCTCAAAAAGAGGCTCGTGCAGCGATTGGCGTAAGGAAATGCTAAAATAATTCCAATTGGGAACTACAAAACCCGTATACAACATCGTTACAGGATATATCCGTATTAGAGATGAGTTCGGGCTCATTTTTTGAAGCCCGAGCCCGAGCAATATTATTTAAGTCGGAACCCGAGCCCGAAATTTCAGTTAACGGTGTTATTCGAAAAAATCATGTGATTTTGGTACATAATTACAAATAAACTAATTATGCCAGGGACTTCAAAATTTTGAAACTGTCTCTTTACAAGCTGTATTACAAACTGCGAAGACAATCCAATCTATATCGGTTTCAAAACTTTTAGAAAAAATTCTTAAAAATCGGAAATTTTCGCAAAGCGCGTCACTCTTCGAAAAATCTTGCAGCTCAGATCCATGTTTAAGAATTTTTTCTGGAAATTTCACAAAAGCCACAGCGTTTTCGCTTATCGCAGTGTGTAAAGCAGCTTATGAAGAACCATCTGGAATTTTTTGGAAAAAATGGTGCTATTAGTTTATTTCAATGTGTGTACCAAGTCTAAAAGCAGAGTTCTTTTTTTTCGAAGAACAGCCTTAAAGGTGAAAAAAAAATCCAATTACTTCATTGATAGAATACAATGAATTTTGCCGTTTGTGCAAATAAAAGACAAATATAGTTGGAAACTCTCAATGCACTTTCTAATTCTATATTTATCCATATGTTTATCCAATAATGTCGGATCTCATGACTCACTAATGAATATAAGTCGCTGTTCTGAAATATCCAAAGAGCTTAACGCTCCTTCTAGGCGCCAGTGTCGCTACTTTTTTTATAAGTACAGCCAACTCCGGTTATAGTGAACCCGGATAGAGAGAACCATCGGATATAGTGAACGCAAACCATGAGTCCCGATTCATACACAGTATCTCTATCTATCATTAAGACACTTGGGTTTTAGGGAACTTCGGATAGAGTGGACGAAATTGGAAGGTCCCCAGAGGTTCACTATAACCGGAGTTGACTGTACTTTTATTTTCCTCATAAATCACTTTTTAAAATCTGTTTCAAGGAGTATGTTCAATAAAGGAGAAATTTTTCACGAGCCCGAGCCCGCCCGAGCCCGAACACAATTGTGAATTACAGAGCCCGAGCCCGGTTCGGGCTCGGGCTGAGCCCGTCTCATCTCTAATCCGTATGAGCTGGAAACTAAACAACAATCCACTATTTGGGTCTTTCCAGATGAACTGAATATACCATGAAAGTCGTTCGTTCATCAAGCACTTCGAAGAAAATGCTTGTTTATTCCTTCGGCGTTACAGGACATATCGCAACCATTCCTATAGAGGATGTAAACTCTGTTAACGCTAAATGGTAAACATAAATTTGTTTGCCAAAAGTGATCCACGAAATCAGGGAAAACAACAAAAATCGACGCATCATTTTCATCACAACGCCAGCTCCCACACGGAAAGTGAAACAATTGATTATCGGAAGGATAAAAATATCACATGAATGTCTCATTGCCTATGTTCTCCTGATCTGTCGCCTAACGACTTTTTCTTGTTCCCTTATATCAAACAAAAAATGCGTGGGCAGCGATTTTGATCCCCTCAAGAAGCTGTTCATACCTTCCAAAACCATGTTTCAAGATATCCATTTCTGAGTAAAAAAACTGTTTCAAGAATTGGTTTGAACGGGTGGGAAAAATATATAAATCTTAAAGGCGAATATTTTGAAAAGCAAAAATTGTTCCCCAAAAATTCTTTTTCTTCCTACTTTTTGTAGAAACTCAAAAGGCAACCCTCGTACTGCCATCTGTTGTGCAAAATGAGGTGTGAAAAAATCAGTTCATAAGAATTGAAATGTTCCTATATTTCTGGCGCATCCCATTTGAACACTATTTCCCGGAAATAGGACTTGCACCAGAAATAGAGGGAGAAAGTTTAGCCCGTGATTTTAACGGGAGCGAGAGCGGGTAGCGTCCTTCAACTATTGAATAAATGTTGAAATTATTCGCACAATTCAGGTTAGTCGTGTTCGTTGTTAAATTTGCGTTTTTTCCCCCTTTTTTTTTTCCCAGGCAAAGCCTTATCTGGTGGACATTTTTTGAATTAAACTGTTTAAAAAAGGAAAAAAAAAAACTCCCTCTTAACGCGTTTCAGCTCCAGAATGCCGTTTATAGGAGAAGTTCAATTTTGAAACCGCCCTGTATACGTCAATGACTGCAAACACGAGTATATTCAGAACGCATCCACATTCAAGTCGATGTATCCAATCAAAACGATGTCTGTGCCGATCACGCAGAACTGTTGAGTGCTGTTTTGTAGGATTAAGGCCCATTGGCTATATACACGTGGGCTCTAGGCCGAGGGGTGGAGTGCCCTCCGGTCTAGTCTAAGGGGGGTCTCTCTAAGGGTCCTAACCCGTATTTATACTAAGTTTCGTAGGAAACTATGGAACACATACAGCTGGGTTCTCCGCTCGTCGTTAATTTTTCGCAGTCGTTAACTTTGCCCCGCCTTGAGGTGGAGTTTTAAGGAGGAGCGTCAACGGGTTCATGTGATTGGCTAAAAGACCTCCCGTTTCCCTCCGGAGTTGTTATCGCAGTCGGTAAACAAACAACTGGTTCTGCCCAGTTGATAGCTAACAACCGACGATTTCGTGAACCACCGGCGGAGAGTACGATTAGGCGGCGGATGGGACCTAGTTTTGAATCAAGCATCTTCCAAAAACGCAGAGTTGAAAATAACCTAAAAATGTTTTTAAAGGGTTTTGAAAGAATTGGTTTTGTAAAGGAAATGTTTTTAAAAATCCCCCCCCCCCTTATCTTTATGTTTTTAAAGACACCTATGCAAAGTTGGAAAACCTTTTACAGTACAACCTCACTATAACGATATCCGAGACAACGATCAATCTCTCTATAGCGATAAAAGTTTGCTGTCTCGTGAAATTTCCATGCAATATAATCTCCCCTCGATACGATACATCCTTCTAGAACGATAGTTTTATTGAGTTCCTTAGGTTTCGTTGTATAGAGGTTTCACTGTACTTTAAGGCTGTTCTTTTTGGAAGAAACCATGCAACGTTTGAACAGTTTTTTTAAAAATTTAATCACACTCAAAAAAAAAAAAAAAAAAAAAAAATGTTCAGCATGCGGGATTTTTTTTTTTTTTACTTAAATAGTCCCTAAATAGTCTCCTTGTCTCATTTTGGAAGGTATTTTTGTGCATTATTAGCTATGACGTTGTTGCAGAAAATGAGCAATATGCATTACACACCCCTGACTGCGAAATGGATGAAGCGATGTCAATTCAAGATAAAGTTCTTTTTGAAAATCGTGCCACTCTTCAACAGCTGTCTGAAGAATCTAATTGCGCTGGAGACTCGAAAAATTCAGAATGTCTCTCGACAAGATGTACTGCGAACTGTTAGAATCAACGAACCTATAGAAGTTATTTAACACGCGGGAAAAAATGCTCTGCATAGGGAATTCCAAAAACGTGTCAATCCTTGTCCCATTTCGATTCGGAATTCGATTTTGAGAAACAGAATCACCGAGTAACTTGACTTTCATAGGTTTAATTTTCATGACATTTTAGTCACGATTTTCTATATATTTTCCCGGATATCTCTCTATTCTAAAAAAAAAGTAAAGGCCGCTGGCGCTGTCAATAGCTTGTTCGCCTATCTCCTCCTGAAACGTAGGGATTTGAGTTTCGACTAAGGTGCCCACAGATTCGAAAAATTCCGAGGAACCTGCTAAGCTGACTTAAATTTCGAAAATCGAATTATTTTAGAGGATATTAATAAAAAACTGAAAAAAAATAAACAGAATGGTTGCCAGATTTGGCATAAAATCATTCATTCCTTCGCAACAAAGCGTTGCCAAGTATGTAGAGTCGCGTGAAATTCACAAACATGAGTTAGAATGACGCCCATTTTACGCCAAATTAAAAAGTATATGAAATAAATAACTCCAAGTGTGTTACACAAAGTTGAGAATTTTCAAATAGTAAGTTCGCTTAGACAACAGGAGTTTAGAATGAGCGACTATTCGTTTTTCCAAAACAGAATAACTAATTATAACTGATTTTAAAAGCGCCCTCTTGGCATTAGGAATGATCTGGCAAAATAGTATCTTTCCAAGCAGGGTAAATAAACTTCGAGTTCCAGAATGCTGGAACCCAGTATCTTGAAAATGAAAAATAATTAAAGTGCAGATTATTTTAAAGGCGGTTCGGTCCAGCTGGAGTATTTCCTACCAGTAGACCTCCGATCTTCTTGCGCGCGTCTCTCGATCGCATTGCGCCGAGACGGTTGGTCGCAGACCTACCGAATTTTGCATACGGCTTCACTAGGACAGATACTAACACGCCTCGGAGCGATTTTTTCGAAATTCGAATTAGAAAATGTTTTATTTTATGTTTTGTACGATTTTTAGGGATTTTTCTTGCATAATACGTAATAACGCCGGTCATTGCACTCTCAATAAAACGATATTTGCATCATCGGATAGAGGAGAAAATTATCTTTCGAAAACAGTTTGTTTTGACTATGTAACATATTTTGCCGATTTTGGGGAATTTTTAAAAAGAATTTCTCTTTTGACGACGTTTGCGTAAAAGTAATTTTAAAACTGTGGCATCTTTCATTCTATCTGTCATAACTTTTTTATATTTCGGCGAAAGACGGAGCATATATTTCGCCCACTTTTAAAAGAAGAACGGAGGAAAAATATAAATTAAGAGTTTATTTACGAATTTTTATGTAAAGAAGGATTTTGAATTTAATAAAAGCTGTTTCAAGATTTCGGTATGATATCTTCCGCTATGGTTGTCTGGGAAACAGTAACAATGAATAAAATTGCCATTTGAAAAACATAAATAAAATGACTTTAAAATAACTGAGTTTCCACATGTTAGATCAAAATGACTTAGATTTCACGAGATTAAAACCCCTTTCGAAACTCAATCAAAATAACGGGCTCACAAACAAAACATACGCCACGCACGAAATTATTCCCTATTTTATAATACGTTGCCAGAAAAAGAATTGAATGCTGTTTTTTCAAATGAATTATCCAGCATTATTTTCGATATAATTTTTAAACGGGACACGTTTTCGAATCGCAGGAAATATTTTACGTGCTAAATACGCCAATCTGACAAGAGTTATGCATAAGAATGTATGGAGAGCAGTTTTAATGGCAGCCAGAAAGTGAAATGATTATCGTTTATACTAATGCGTAAATTGCAAAGAATCACCAAAGAATAAAAAACTACATTAGTGGCAAATATCTAAACCGTTTCTTTAAATTAAACATTAAAGATGGAAAAACGAAAATATATTGGTATCAGTAAAGGATACTCTTAGTAACAGTTATTAGATATGCTAGGGCAATATTGATCAAAGCACAATATACCGCGTTAATAAATATTTCGTGAAACTATTCGTTTCTTTTCGTTTTTCAACAGCCATCTTACATCACAGCTAACTAAACATTAAATAATTCTACGTCGCGTTAATATATCCCGCGGTAATTTCAACAGAAAATTCTGTACCTGAACTTTTTTTTCTTGGAGATTTTGTTTGTCACAAGTAGTTATGATAACATTTTAGGAAAATGTTCTCTTCTTGCCTTGCGAAGAGCGGGTACACACAACTATTTAATTATAAAAAAAACGGTTCTTCACATCATGTAGTATCTAAGGTATTAATGGTATAACTTAAATCTAAAAAAGAGTATGATGTAGAAATGAGACATTTTGAAAGTTAGAAATTTTTAGGAACCGTCACGCTTTTCTTTTTCTGATCGCCAATGACACCGACATAGTTTTTTGTTTCATAATATTAACAATGTTCTCAGATCAGTATTTATACTAACTTTACGAATAACTAATGAGTAACTTTACGCCAAGGACACCGACATAGTTTTTTGTTTCATAATATTAACAATGTTCTCAGATCAGTATTTATACTAACTTTACGAATAACTAATGAGTAACTTTACGCCAAGAGTCAAATCATGTTGTTTATTTTTAGATTCCACATTACTGGAATCAATTCGAATTATACATGCAAGAAAAAGTTTTGCTCCCTACCGTGCGGAGAACGGGTACGCAGCTAGTATATATTATAACCGGTGTCTACTGCAGTTCTGTTCTAGGAAACCTACCACCAGAACACGATGAGACTTATCCAGGAGGAAGCTCCGAATTACATGGAAGGAAGGCTGAAATTTCATGGAGGAGTTATAGTACATATACTTTCAGGTCACTGGGCGGATGAAGTGAAGTTCCCCTTCCCCCTTTTTTTTTCTCGTAAACTGACACCGGATTGTCAAACTAACTAACTAGCCGTCATCTTCATAACGAACCTCTAGAAGGCAAAGGAGAAGGGGAGGGGGAGGGAGTGTTCCACAATCATTTATTTACTTTCTGTTCCAGAAATGTTCCATGCTCGTATTTTTTCTCAGCGGATGTTTACTGAAACAGACCGTACTTTAAGCAGGGGCGTGGTTAACTCGTATATCCTGTTTTTGTCAGCACTGGATGTCAGATAGTGAGTACCCGTGACGCAACGTGTACGCTCATTTGAAAGAATGGTGGGTCCTGGAAAATACGGAATTAAAAGAGATACAGAGAATGATGAGGAACTACGGCACTAAAGATGAGAGATGAGTTCGGTTACAGCGACATCGTCTGAAACGAAAACTCGCGCGCAACGTCAAGTACTCCATACCATCCAATCCCTCATCAATGCAGCTTGAACTCGTTTATTGATGACTCTATAAACGAGCGACGTAATAATATGATCTTTTCAGTGACGCCTTAACCCTTTGAGGCGCAAGCCTTTCCCAATGCTGAAAAAAGGGCAGCCGTTTCCATCGCCTGCAAGAGGGCGGACGATCGAAACGGTCTGGCTGTGCGGCACAGCCAACTGCGTCAAAAAAGGGTCTCTAGATGTGTGGCACGCGATGAACGTTTCGATCGTCCGCCCTCTTGCTGGTAGTTAAGTAGAGCGATGGCAACGGTGCCCTTTTTTCAGCATGGGGCCACCTATCCAGCTGTTCTCACATTCTTCCATGTTTCGGCAGATGTCAGTGCTGTCAAAAAGAATCGTGACAATATTTTTTACGGGAAATGACGTGCTTAAAAAGTAAAGAATTTTCGTGCAGCTAGGTCACGCGCAACTATTTTGATAGAAATCGAATCTATTCTTCGTGACGGGCAACAGTCCAAACGTCCGAGTTGGTTGTTCCCAGAGTGGGAACACTGTGCGTTAAAGGGTTAGAAAGGTTAGAAACCCACCGGAGGGGCCCGACCCAAAGGGTTTACGGCAAGAAATCCCTCCGGGGAAGCAATTCAACCCGCCCGGCACAGCGACAAGCTACAAAACCCGATCGGGCCACAGCCCGACGGGCCCGGCCCCCAAACCATCACGAGCCCCGAAGCTACAATTAAATTAAAAAAAAAAAAAAAAAAAAAAAAAAGGAACTACAAACAATACCGCTGGCGAAACACAGTAGCCAGCGGCAGAACGAACAAACAGAAGAAAACACAAACAAAAGCAGAATAAAATTAAACAGAAGAAATGCAGCCTCCCGATTTTAAAGGGGGCGCACCGCAACAGCTGGTTCAGAAAGTCTTCAGTTTTTATGCATATATAGTTTATTAGTTCATGACGCAGGTCATACCAGTTAACTTCACCAGCACCATATTAGTATCATATTGATTCTGCATCCTCTAAAAGGGTTAATCGAATTCAACACGGCCCACCTTCATACCGGCCAGAGCACTCAATGACGTCTCTCGGACTAGTGGAATCACATGACTTTCAAGCAGGGTGCGAATTGACGGGGGGATGCCGGGGATTGTCCCCGGCTGAAGAATGTAATATCCCTGGCTAGAGAAATAGGAATGGATCCCTGCCAGGGATACTATTGATCCTCTGCTGGAGAAATGTTAAAATGAGTCTCTGTCCTTACAAATTCAACATTACCAAACGATTTTAAGTATTGGAAATAGAAATTCTTTTGTTTACTAGAAAAAGGAGCAAGTTACAAACATTCCTTTGAAATCGATATATACATGCCTGATGCCACTTCTCATTCTGCAACAAATTAAGACTGCGAAACGAACGAACAAGCGCTGTTCCACCGCGAGCCGAATTGGAGGATAGACGTAGAATCGACATAGGCAGGAATATATGTGCACAGAAAATCGGGGGTCGACTTTTGTTTGAATTTAAGTCCCTTCCCAGACAGGTTGGCGACTGCATTTGTCATGTAATACTACTATATTATGTGAGTGGAGCATTTTACGCCTTTCCTCCTTTTTTTCTTTTTCCTTCTTTTCCAATAGAAGAAGAATGTTTTCTTTCAAATATCCCCCCCCCCCTGGAGAAAACTTTCAATTCGCACACTGCTTTCAAGGAATGCTTATTTTGAGGGCCGTGGTAGCCCAGTGGTCAAGGCGTTGGACTCGTAACCGGAAGGTTGCGGGTTCGATACCGGTGTACCACTCAAGACCACCGTGTACATGCAGTGTACGGGCACGTTAAATCCGTGGTTCCGAAAGTCCTCTCGGCGGTCGCTAGCCGTTTCCGAGCGGTGCTAATATTCAGAAGTCCCCCACCTTCTGATGAGGTTCCAAATTGTGGCGGGAAATTCCGGGAAGGACGTATACATTCAGTGACGCGAGCTGTCCTCTTCTGGCAAATAAATTAATAAATAAATAAATCAGATTACAGATTGGCCGTGTAACATTTCATAACCCATCCTTAATCGAGTGAAAAGTCACCTGACCTTAATAGTCTGAGAAATGTCATTAAGTGCCCCGTCCGGCTCATGAAGGTTGGCAATGTTGAATTCAACTATCTGTATTGATAGTTACGGCTGATTTTTTTAAATATTTTTTTAAAGAAATCATGCAACTTTTGAACAGTGTTTCAAAGAACTCAATTCCGATAGACTCTTAAAAAAAATTAGAAAGTCTCTATACAAGCTGTACCGTGAACTAATACTGACACTGAACTTATACCCGCTACGAAACACTCTGGAAAAAAATTCTAAACATACGGAATTTTGCAACATTTCCCTAAAAAGGTAACCCTTCGGCCAATTTTTGAGTCCCATTTACGTGCTATGAAATTTTTTTAAAGTGGTATGAAACATGAAGCTCGACCGTTGACATTAGCTTTATAGTGCATGTAATGAAGAGTCATTATTAATTTTTTCGAATGTTTATCATGACTAATTCGTTTATAAAGCTGTCCAAAAGTCATTTGACGCCCATTGCTTTTTACAAGGAGAGCACCTTTAAATGAATAGTGTGCCTTAGAAATGTGTGTTCGTCCTTGGAAATATTTTCCATTCAAAGCCACTGTGAACAAACAATGGATATCCAGTCTTGGGTCAACGGTCTATGAATTTAGAACAGAAACTTAGTGACACTTTTGTTAGTTAAAAGATATTTTCTTAAAAATCCTCAGTCAATTATAATTTTAAATTTCTGTGGTATATGAGTTGAATCAATTTGTTTCAATCGAGGTTTCTATCCAATTTCTATCCGGGTTTTAACAGCTCTGTGCAGGTTCCAGATAATTGAAACTGGCGACACTGATTCAAATATCACAATATCTGATATTTTTGTATTAATTTTTCCAAAGTGCGTACTCAATACATTTCTTTATAGTCTTTAATGAGTTACGGTATATTCAGAGCAGAGGCGCCCCAAGATTTCAGTTTAGGGGGGGGGGATATATACCAGTTCAGAACTTTCTTATAACTGAAATATTCTGTATCACTAGCCCATAGAACACAAGCCCACTATTAACGTAACTCTGTATGGAGTCATAAATAATAATCTGGTCTTTTTAACGATGTTGTAGCATAATTCAACTGTATTTCATGTATTAGTGGTTCCCAACCTCCCCCCCCCCTCCTCGAACCACTTCTAGAATCTGAAAGGATTCGGGCGAATCCGTCATGTAGTCATTGCATACTAGTACATAATTTTCGCGAAATACCGCGGTTGGGAGCCAATGTCCTATACTAACTGTATATGACCATCTTTAAAAAAATATATTTCATAAATCGTTCCAAGAGAATTTTTAAAAATAAAATATCATCGAGTGAAAATTGTTTATTTTTAAGAACTCTTTTTACTTCTAATCTACATCTTTATTGGGGTGGGGGTGGGGGGTACTTCAACCACCATAATAGGCCCCTCCGTGGTGTGCCTGTAATTCAGAGTCAGATTTAAAATTCTTTAAAAGCACCTAAAATACTGAATCTCTAAGAATAGAAAAGATATGGAACAAAACCGTTGCCAACTTAAAACTAGGAAGTTTTTTTTTTAAAGTACTGGAAAATACAAGTGCAGTTGCTTTTTATACATATAAATTTAATGAACGAATTCAGGGTGTAAAAGTTTAAAGATGCGAAATCGGCCTTAAGGTATTCTTACACAAAGTAAAGTGAACTAATTGCCTAATAATAAATTCAGGATGATTCTTCAGAAGCACTTCACACTGTAAGGAACGGAAAAACGGCGCCTTTTATGAAATTTTCAGAAGCATTTCTTAACTATACAATTTCATGGCAAAATATTTCAGGACAGTTGGCAGTTTTTGACAGCAATAATTTTTGCAAATTTTCGCTTTTTAAGAATTTTTCCTGAAAGTTTAGTAAAGGAAAATATCCATTACAAAACTAGTTATTACAGTGAATATATAGTACACTAGTGAACAGACATCTTAAAAAATGTTTCAAGTCCATGACACAAGTATTATTATTATTATTATTTATTGTATTTTTTTTTTTTTCATTTATGTGCCAAAATCATTCGATTTTATGAGCAACAGTCTTTATAAATCAAAAGCCGATATTTTAAAATTTATTTTTAGAAATTAAACGAGGAGAGAATAGTAGATTTAGAAATTAAACTACTAAAGAGTATACGTGGGGGAAGTCATTCGGTAGATCAAAAATTGATATGTCTTGTCTTATAACTTTAAAATATTCAAACCATCACTATTTATTTATTTAATATCTTGAACCTAATTTGCTCTATGAATCACATTTCATGAACATTTGAATACTGTAGACACAAAACTCACATTTTCCACAACTCGTATTTAATGTATTTGAATTTAAATTGTAGCTTCACCAGAGGCTTGACAAGTTTAGGAATATGTGCGAGTAGTAGTTATGTCAACAAATTTATCTAACAAAAAAGTACCAATAAATCATGCTTCACATAAAGAAAAGTACCGATATATCATGATTGATAATAAGTCTGCTGCATTTTTCTAAGAACTATCTTTGGAGAATATAAGCTTTGTATCCATATCCTTTCATATGATGAAACCCATTATTTAATATCACAGAGTCGTGTAGCTTATCGTGTAAATTGTAATACAACACACTGAGGCTGTAGCTTTAAAAATCCCGTTTGTTAGGTACAGCTGCAGAAAAAAAAGGCCCACTTGCTCTTTATTTGGCCATTATTCGTCGGACTGCAAAGTTATATATACCATTCGTTTGCAAATAGCGTATACTTTAATTTTCTAGTAATTTAACTTGCATAAGGAGCCAAAATAATATACTACTTTGACTCAATTAAACGAAAGAAAACCTTCACATTATCCTAACTATAAATTTTCACCCATTTTCTACGATCATTTCCGGAGATATAGCGATTCATTTTTTACGCAATTTCATGGACTTTCTGCAAATTGAGAAACGCTATTTGTAGGTTCCGAACTTTTCGCCTTTCATTCATTTCGCTCCCGACAGTTAAAATAAATAAATATTATTTTCACGGAAAATACTGTTTCTAGTCTTAAAGTTTTTTGTACTAAGAATATCAGGTGTAGAATTTAGAATATTTAGTCAGGGGTTCGAATGACCCGTGAGTCCATAACTTTCTTGGTTCGTACACCTGATTTAAAGGAAAAATGCAAAACGACTGCTCACGATTTTGAAAATCTTTCTAATTACTTCCTTGTACGTAGTATAAGGAAGTAATGTGATCCCGAAAAATTTTGGGGGCCAAATTTCGACAAAAAAACAGATTTTGACTACCTCTAAATTTAATTTAAAAAATTTTTTCGATGCATCCTATCGTAGGCTAGCATGCACGATCATATTAACGCGTCTGCAACTCATTTTGACCAGCGGCGAGTCTGCTGTGGCCAGTTTTTCCATGCCGTCTGTACGTATGTACGTACGTACGTACGTACGTACGTATGTATGTAACTCGCATATCTCAAAAACTATTGGTCGTAGAATGTTGAGATTTGATATTTAGGATTGTTCTATGATCTAGTTGTGCACCTCCCCTTTTGGTGGCAATCGAATGGATAGTTTATGTACAGGACCGCCCAAAAGATTCGAAATACATTACGCTCTATGGGCCGAAATTCATTAAACTCGCCTAACTCAAAAGCTATTAGGCGTAGAATGTCGAAACTTCATATTTTGGATAGTTGTAACATCTAGTAGTGCACCTCTCCTTTTGGTTCCATTCGACTGGATAGTTTATCTACAGGACTGCCCAAAACATTCGAAATACATTACGCTCAATGGGCCGAAACTCATTAAACTCGCATATCTCAAAAACTATTAGGCGTAGAATGTCGAAACTTTATATTTAGGATTGCTGTAACATCTAGTTGTGCACCTCCCCTTTCGATTCCATTCGACTGGATAGTTTATCTACAGAACCGCCCAAAAGATTCGAAATACATTACGCTCTATGGGCCGAAATTCATCAAAGCGTTTTTTAGAGATATTGGGCTATTTCAAACGACTCAGAAGTGATGTATGCTGTAAAGAGTTAGAAAATGAATTTCTCCATTAAAAAAAGTGTCTTTATCATTTGTAGTTCTGCTACAGGAACACTCAAAAGATTTCCAATACATTACAGTCAATGGCAATTTTAGGGGCATTCATCCATTTCAAGCACAATACCGTCCTACCACATAAGTTAGGTAATGGTCCGACCACGGTCACGTGCCTCCCTCAAGAACTATGCCAAAAGTCGCCAAGCTTGGCGACTTTTGGTGTACGTGTGTGCATATTTAACTCTCAAATCTCAAAAACTACTATGAAATTTCATATATAAGAATGTTGTAACATCTAGTTGTGTATCTCGATTTTTGGTTCCAATCTACAGGAGAGTTTATTTACAGGACCACCGAAAAGAATTTTAGTACTTTAATGTCTATGGACATCTTCAATATAATACAACTGTAGACAGTCATTGTTTGGTACATGCCCAAAAACTCGCCGCCTGTCCTCGACCTTGGCGAGTTTTGGCGAAATATCGCCAAATTTGGCGATAGTCAGTCATTTGGTCCATGCCCAAAGTATCGCCATTTGTCATCGTTCTTGGCGAGTTTTGGCGAAATATCGCCAAATTTGGCGATAATCTGTCATTGTTTGGTTCATGCTTAAAATCTCGCCAAATTTCGTCGACATTGACGAGTTTCGCCGAAATATCGCCAAATTTGGCGCCAAAAATTATTTCGTATTTTGTATAACACTAAAACTTTAACCCGTAGATTTTTGAACTTTTGTATTTAGAACTATTGTAATATCTAACGTTTTCCATATCTTTTTTGACAGCAATCGACTGAGAATTTATTTACAGGGTGAGCCAAATGACTTTATAAATACATTGAGGTGTATGGATGCATTCAATTCATTGAAAGTCTGTGGTCAATGACTACTTTGGCTATCCCCAAAATCTCGCAGACTATCTCAAGTTTGTCGGCTTTTGGTGAAATATCGCCAAATAAAGTGTCAGAAGGAAATCTTTCAAATTGAACTCAGCTTGGCGATATCGATATATTTGTCTAGAAATCGCTAAACCTTACTATTATTGATATTTTATCTCTTTCAAACAAATAAGTTTAGAGGAAGTGCGTCGAAAATATTTTTGATCTAATGGACGTGCAAGGAAGTCATGTGTTGGACACATCAGATTTTTTTGAAATTGTTTTTGAGTATTTCTCTTGAAGGTTCTCTTACACAGGTGAAATGTTGCCAGGAGTGAGGGGCTGTTCTCGGCTCTTCTGACTATAATCAAGAATGTTACTCAGCTACGATCGAAAGTGAAGAATAGTTTCATGATTAAAAATTTATTTGTATGAATTTCATGTAAAAAACGCAATTACTTTTTTGCCGACCCAATATTATCACTGTGTTTGTTATTTCACATTCTTCATTTAATATTATCGTCTGCAGTGTGCAATATTATTATAAGACTTTTGGCGGTATTTTAATTTATAGTCAGATGAAAATTTAGACAGAAAAACGCGATTTTGAATGTTTGAAAAGTATGGGAAGTCCTAAGATCTGATGTTTCCAATATTAATAAAGGTCGAATTCATGCCTGGAATGTTGAGGATGTTAGTTTTTCAAAAGTAGGACGTTGTATTGGGAGACATACATTTACTGCATCTAATTGTATACATGGAAAACATTTTATTTGGTGGGATATGGTAGCGGACGCAACAAATGGACGCTTTATAGAATCACCATCAAAATGTAAAAACCTCTAATTTATTTGCTTCAAAATTTGATATTTCTTTAATACCTCTATCTTTTACAGTTTTTATACAAAAGAAATCTAATTTGCTTTAAATTTACGTAATTTTCAAAAAATTGTCACTTAATAAATTTATATAGGGTCCTTTAAATCAGGAAAATAACACAATTTTATTTAATACGTGCCCGTTCTTCGCACGGCAGGAAACGAAAATTTTCCTTTCATGTGTAATTCGAAATTATTCGTGATGTGGAATTAAAAAAAAAAGAGCACAATTATTTGACTCTTAATGTAAAGTTTGTGTCATGAGTACTAACCTGATCATTGCAGTATAATGACTCAAAAAACTACGTCAGTGTCATTCACTATCAAAAAAGTGGAAAGCTTAATGGTTTGCAGAGAACTCCTGGCTTTCAAAATGTCTTATTCAGGGGCGTAGCCAGAGGGGGGATATCGGGATATATCCCCCCCCCCGAAATTTTTCGATTAGTGATGATATTCCGTCTATTTATGCATATATAAGTTCATATACCCCTGGAAAAAATTTCCAGGCTCATATCCCCTCCCCAAAAAAATTTCCTGGCTACGCACCTGGTCTTATTTCTACATCATACTGTTTTTTAGGCTCAAGTTGTAGCATTAAATACCTAAGACACTACACGAAATGGAGCACCATTTATCTCTTTCCGAACATGTACCATATAAGGAAAGTATTGTAATCATGAAAAAATTCGACTTCGAGATTTTGGTGTATTGACACGTTTTGAGGTCTTCTGAATTCATTTATGCTATTTTCAAGAGATATTTTTAAAATAGCTGCGCACCCGCTCTTCATACGGGAAGAAGGGAATATTTTACTACTAAAATCATATCTGCATGTGACAAAACAGAATTTCATTTTAAAAAAAGTTCAAGTAATCTCCTCTGTTGAAATGACTGCGGGATATATTAACGCAAATTAGAATTACTTTTCGTTTAGTTGGTTGTAAGACAACCGTTGAAACAGGACACTTTTAATTTCATGAAATATTTATTAACGTGGTACATTGCGATTTATTCATATTATCTTTACAAATCTAATAATACTACCTATTACGTACATTAATACTACCTATATTCGCTTCTCCCTCTTCAAGGCTCCCTTTAAAGAAACAGCTTAGATTATTTGGCCTCAATGGGATCTTTTGATTCTGTGGCGATTCTTTGCTATTTACGCATTAGCATAAATAATAATCATTTCACATAATGGTTGCCATTAAGGAAACTCTCCATATATATTTAATTTATATATAGTTTTATAAGATGGGCGTATTTAGCGCCGCAAACCATTTCATCTTACTGTGGGGAGAAAATATCCAAGGGGTGCCATTTTAACTATCCATGTATCTAATATAGCGATATCTTTTATATCCTCCATAGCCCTGTCTCCTGAAAAACATCAAACTGTGTAATCTCGAGGAGCTACTTATTCCAATTTTAATTGTGACAGGGCGTTAGAGTTGCAGAGTTTACAAATTTCACGCATTTTTAAATTTATGACGTCACTGTTTGACTGCCGTAAAGGATACCCCGGTAGGTTGAGGAGTTAATTTCGATATTTCGCATAACTGTTTTCAAACGGTATCATTAAAACTTTGCGTTATGTAACCTTTATGGAGGAAACGTAATAACGTTAAAATAAAATTATACTCGCAACCTGCATGCGTATGTTAGGCAACGCCTGTGCTAAATTAAATGCCAAAAATAAAAATAGTAAATAGAAAAAATTTAATATATCGCGCTTTGAAAGGAACTTTGTAACTTTTAAAATGAACATTTTCAGCGCCGTGAAAACATTTCAATTTTTTAATAAGCACCGGATTAAAATACCACTTCTAATAATAATAATCGTGAATTTCTACAGTAAATTTTAATCAAAATATCGTCTCCCTGTGTTGAAAATAGAGCTGGAATAAATGAGTTAAAATTATGGAGTAATTTTTACGTATCTTAAAGCATTTGACGTCATAGATCCTCACTTACGAATTGAAATGTAATGAATGGCGTAAGATCGCGTTGATGCTATTAAATTCTAAACATTAGGCTGCATTAAAATTCGTAAAAAATCATCTAATTTACATAATTTTTTCGTTTTTATTTTAAAAGAGGGAGAAAAGAATGTTTCACGATTTGTCAAAATATCTAAAAGTTATGACGGATAGAATTCAAGATGCGACAGTTTTAAAATTATTTTACGAAAAAAAATCGCGAAGCAGATGTTTAGTAAAAAAATTCCTAAAAATCGGTAAATCATGTTACGTATTCAGAACAAACTGTCTTTAAAAGAAAATGTCCTCCTCTATCCGATGATACAAATGCCGTTTTGCTGCGAGCGTCATTTCCGCCGTTATTACGAATTAGGTGAGAAAAAATGCCAAAAATCGCATAAAACATAAAATAAAAAAAAGTCTAGGTCGAATTTTGAAAAAATCGCTTCGAGGTGCACAACTACATATTTACATCTTCCCGAGTACCAAATTTGGTGTTTCTAGGTGTAGCCGTTTGTCCGTAACGCTGCCGACAGACACACACACACACACACACACACACAGACACCTTCTTTTATAATAAGTATTATAATAAGTAGTAGAGAGTAGAGATACATTAAACTACTGACCGTAAAAATTTGAAATTTGCACAGCCATGTCAAATCACTTTCTGCATCTATTTCCATCAAAATTTGTCTAGGTTGCTATTCATAATTTTTTTGAATATTAATTTAATAATTCATAATTCATATTAATATTTTATTAAAAATTATAATAATTGTAAATTATGTCTGAGTCGTTTAGTTCTAATAGTACGAATAAAGTCAGCTTCTTACTATCAATATTATATGAGAGATGAATTAAAGTATGAAAAAATATTTTAAGGGGGAGGGGGATTTTGGGTCCTTATAACTTACTCATTTTCAGTCCAAATTTATTGAAAATTAGTATCCGGGGTTAAAATGAGCTAAATTTTTGAAATATGAAGTGAACTATAGGGGTTGCTATTGGAAAAAAAAAAATAAGTTGATGCGAATTTTAATATGGAGACGGCCCTTTATGGAATTTTTATGTATAACAAATTAAAGCGTACGTCAATCGTAAACGACTGGTGTGTGTAACTTTGCTGTACGACGAACGACGGCTGAATAAAGTAGAAGTGGGCCTTTTTTTTTTCTGCAGCTGTACATAGACATATGAATACAAGAAGACGCCATTAGCTATCCGAGTTAGTGAAGCCGAAACTGTAACCCATCCACCTTATTGTTTAGACAACGTTACAATAGGACTGCGTTATTCTGTAGTGACAGTTCCAATGTTGAAAGAAGCCATGTCGCCAAAGTGGGCTCCAAGAATAATGACGTAGAACTATTGTAACATACAATTGTGCATCGTTACTTTTGAATCCGTAAAATCGTGCATCTTTCGACTGTTGTTTAAAAAAGAAACCAAACAAAATGATCCGCCGTACTTGGACCAACAGTGACTTCAATTTGTCCAATGCTGAAGATAGCTATTGCCATCTCCTTGTATTCATATCTCTATGGTTAGATAGCTATGGAAAAGTTAAAAAGTTCTAATTAACAATTGAAATACGCATAAGTAAAATTGTCCATGCAGCATAAAAATTTCCCATTCAAGAACAGAATATTTGCCATCTTATTGTTAGTAGAAAACAGGAAATCAAATGCACTTTCCATTGAGTAAGGCAATAGTGACGCACACACGATAATTTCTTGAATGGGGTCCAGACCATAGGCGCACCCACGGAGGGGGCTATGGGGGCTGAAGTCCCCCCCCCCCTAAAGGTAGGAAGTTAGAAGCGAAAAACTTTAAAAATGAAAATTGTCGCTAATGTATTATAATTTTTTCTTTTTTTAATTGTCTTCAAGTTATTTCTAACCAAAAAAGACATTTATTTGAAAAAGTTTTTAAATAAATGCTTACAGTTAGTTTATGAAACACTGTTAATCTCGGTTACAACGTCACTGAAAAGATCAGATAATTATTTATGACTCCATACCGAGTTGCATTGCTTATGGGCTTGTGTTCTATGGGACAATCAAATGGTACGGGATATGTAGACGTTATAAGAGAGTTGTAACTAACCGAGGTCACTATAACCGAGTTCAGCAGTATTTGTATGTCGCCCAGCCCCCCCTAAACTAAAATTCTGGGTGCGCCACTGGTCCAGACCCTATAAGTATTAATGCGAACAGTCTGGAAGAAGAAGAAATAGAATAAAAGAAAAAAAAATCTGAAACATTCTCATTTTTAACACTCCCTAAAGTGCTATATATTTAAAGTGCTTAAAAGCGTATCTTGGTTGCTTCAGTGAAGGAATTCTTGGGGGAAGGGAGAGGCACACACAACCCATACGTTGAAGGATGGAATATTGCTATTCTTCAGATCATTTTTCTTAGAGATATAAATTTTCAGAGATTAAAATATATTAAAATAAAAAATTGTTGATGAAATATTACTATGACTAATTTATTCAATTATTATTATTATTATTTTAAAAAACAATTTCACGGCCTTGAGGGCTCCCCAAAACTCCGGTCACTGCTATTGCCTGAACCATATTCCCTCCCCCCACCCAAATGGGGTTCATTTATCACGCTACACCATTGATGGATCCAGGGACCTTAGGAAACTTTAATCCCTTTCAATTTTTCTAGAAAGAAAAAAATAAAGGAAAACATTTCTTCAAAATATGTTTGGAACATTTCTTGATTTGGGGGGGGGGGGTGTCTCCATTTTACTGGGGTCCCAGGGCAGCTGCCCCGCCCATCCTTGCCTTAGTCAGGCTAGCTCTGATTTTAAGAGTCAACTGTTATGGAGCACTTCAGATCCCCTCTGTACCCCACTGATAGTGCTTGTTAGTTATAGTTATTGTTAGTATTACTCCCTTGTGCTTGTCGTCATAGATGGGAAATTTTACCGTTAGTGCTGCCATCTAGTTTCTTACTCTGTTACTTTTCATTACAACAATTAGCGACTCCTGTGCCTTTTATTTGAGAGGTAACAGGTAATATAGGGATGCTAATCAGAAAATGGACGTCAGAGAAGTGCGTTAACCCTTTCAGACCTGACACAATAATTTCTCTTTGAATGAAATAATTTTTCTCGAGGCTTAGAAAGGACAAAATAGTATCACAGATGGATCAAAAATGCTGTACATCAACTAACAGCAGGATATATATATATATATATATATATATATATATATATATATATATATATATATATATATATATAAGAGTAATCGGATTAATTATTTCCCAGTAATCTTTACACAGTCTTTACGCAGTGGAGTAGCAGAGGACCCCAGAAACCCCGCGGCTCAGGGGGGCTCCGAAGAGCCAGGGTCCCCAAAAGTTCTAAAATAGTTCAATATGATTTTTAGGCACGTAAGCCTCATTTTCAAATATTACATATTTTAATATTCCAATATATATTTTTCCATATATATATATATATATTTCTCGAGACGTTAGTCCAGGGCCTGACTAACGTATCGAGATTTGCAGTTAGCAGTCTTTCATAACTGTCATAAATATGCATGTAAAGATTAAAAACATAGAATTTAGAAGAAAAAATATATAGGATATTGAAGTGTTAACTCTTATGGGGAGAGGGGTCCAGATCACCTGGATTGTATGCGCCACTGATAAAGACATCTTTAGATCGGTAAAAAACACTCAAATTACTGGTGTTAAACGATAAAGTAAATAAAAAACTTTGTAAAAAAACACACATAAGAAGTTATAGGTAAGAAGACAAATATACGCACGTTTCGCTCAAAAATTGTTTTGACCTTTCTTCTTACCTATAACTTCTTATGTGTGTTTTTTACAAAGTTTTTTATTTACGACATCTTTAGATGTCAGAAACTTCGACAGCAGTGCTGCCATCTAGTTTCTTATTTCTTAACCACTTCCTCCATACTCCGCTTTCTTCTCATTTCTATTAATTGCAGTGGCACAGTCGAGGGGGGACGCAGGGGAACACCGTCCCCCCACTTTTTCATTTTGACTTATGCGCCCCCCTCCCCCACTTTTCTTTCAGGGTGGACGCTGATTTTACGTATTTAAAAAAAAAAATCTCTAACTTAATGTAAATTTTCCTTTTGTCATTCTACATCGGAATGAAAACCATAAAGGACGATTTGGACCCCCTAAGTAGATCTTAAGATGACTTACAAATCTTTTGTAAATACTACACAATGTAAATATATCCATCACTATACAACGCACTTTCGTTCAAAGAGAGTAAAAGGGAGAAAATTCATTTAAATGAAACAGTAATCAACCTTGTAAATGTGAATAAATTTGTTTTAAATTGTAATTTTTTAAATCCTGCCTAGAAATTGCATGCTTTAAAATAACAGCATATAATTTGAGAGAAAAGTCAGATTGATTTTCAGGCAATGTATTTCTAAAAACTTGGGCACGAGCAAGGTAGTACAGCAAGTTTAAAATTCGACTTCAAAGCTTCAGTGCTCCACGTATTATCCTCCCGCCCCCTAAATATATATATGTAATGTATAAAAAGGTAATTTGGGTTTTACTAGTTTGGGTATTGTTCAAGCGGTACTTTCACTGTAAGTTTTGCTTTCCTGTCATACTTGCCACGCGCGCTCTGGAGCTATGTTTTATTTATTTTGTTATTTGTCAGACATCAGGCCGTCGATTCGGAGTTCTTTAGATGTACACGTGTCCCCACGCCCTTGTAGCCCCGGATGCGGGTCATGTTGGTAAATGTGTGTGGTTCGATTAGAGATAAGCGAGAGGCGGAGTTATGTCTTCGAAAACCACGTGGTATGATGAACGTAAATACTCCCGCACATCGAAAATCGAAAGACTTCTGCCACTGGAACTGCTTAATTTGTCCACGCTGATTTTTGTACCCGTCTCCCCCTCTCCTCTTCTCACTCTATATTGTAACTTAAAGATAATGTTTAATAAACCGTTTTACCTGCCTTAACTCTGGAACTTTACTGAAATATCTGACGTCTCATATATATATAGTAAAAAGACTTAACTTAGGAATCATATATAAACTGTTTCAGAAAAGGATACGTACATTTGGGTTGAATTTCTTCTAAAAATGAGCGTTCCCCCACTTTTTCATTAGGACTACACCATTGAATTATTGTACAGATTTAGAAGTGTACAATCAATAGAATCTACTCAATTAGCTGAATGTACAACAATCAAGAAATCTACTCTGCACTCTACCCGCTCCCTACAGCCTAAAAATATCACGATGAAAAAAAAAACCCTCCAAGAATTTCACTGGAATGTCACCTGTACTCGGCATGCATTTAAACAGTATCGTATTTACTAGTACTTTTATTGATTCTTATTATCCCGGCGGTCATTCCCTCCAAACTATTTTTTCGTCAAATTCACTGTTGCCAATCGTATTCCAAACCATCAATAATTGCATGTGTCCGGCATTTATCTTGGCGAAAAATGGCTCGCCTTGGCGGACGCCGGGATAAATACTTAAGTACCCTATTATTTTACGTAAGGTCAGGTGGAGTGGAGTGGATAGTTCATTAAGTTTCGAAATACATGATTATTTTTTTTAAAATAAAGCTAATCTTATTCATTATTAGTTTGGCTTTATTTTGCTCAAAATAATAATAAATAGGCAGCCATCTTGAAAGTCACGTGTTCAAGAGTGCACATTCTGGAGCGCAACCTATAATTCAGCAATTAATTTAAATAGTAAAATAAAATTATCTTTCATGATCTCAAACCATAGGGTCAGGCGGGGGAAAATGAGGCAAAAATTATATATTTTTAAGGGTCCTAATATCAAGCTCTTAAATTTTAATAATTAAATTATTATATTACATACATTGGACTTATATAGATTGAAAATATAGCATTATTTTTTAATTTTATCAAAATGTTCTTCTATGGTGTCATTTTTAGTTAGGCAAGTATTGATACTCTCATTTTACCTCATGGTGGGGGGAAATGTGGGTAGTACAAAAGTACATCTATATTTTTAAATAAAAATCATGTTAATGCTATAAATGAAAGAAAAGACACTCAGTTTAATGCATTCTTAATATACTTCAAGAAAAAGATGCACACAAAAAGGATTATTTCCCAAAATATTTAGTTAAAGAAATAATGTCCACGATTATCAAATTCAGGTTCCCTCAGCATAAGGCAAATGCTACTTGTTTCCACACAGGGGTGTAGTCAGGGGATGTCTGATGGGGCTGTAGCCACCCCCCCCCCCCCGAAATAAGTGAACTTAAGATATGAAAAAGATTACATATTTGTGGATATATCAGGTTGTAATCTAAAGTTTTCCGCCAGATTTGCTTGAGTCAGCTCACGCGGCACCCAGCTATTTGCCTTATATGTCAAGTTTATGCGATGCTTAGCGCGACTCATGGACATGGCACTAAAGTCTAACTCTTTTAGATAGCTCTCGAGTGGATGAATATTTTATCTTCCAAAATTCTCGTAGGCGGGCCTCATCAGCATCAGTAGTCAGGCCAGACCGCTCTGCTTCTTTGATATCCTAGTCCTCGTTTTTGAACTTTCGGTACCAAATCTTCACAGTGTCATTTGATACAACAGCAGTACCTTAAGCTGTACTCATGATTCAGTGTCATTCTGTAGCTGATTTTTTGCGACAGAACTGAGAGTAAATGATGGATCCATCTGGTAGCGTGATAGTTCCATTTCAGACACCTTATACTGAATCATAACGATATTGTTTTACAGATTTCACAACACAGTGCTCTAAAACATGTCTTTTCTTTCAAGTAACAAAAATCGTTTTACAAAATATTGGCAAAGACACCAACGCGAACTGCTTGTGCAGGCAATACTCCGAGTGGCGGAAAACTTTCGTTACAACCTAATATTTGAAATCTCTTCTTAAAAAAATTGTGGTTCAGCTACGGACCTAAGCCAAATTTAATATTTTCTCTAATGTACGTATGTTTCTCCAACCGCAAAGATTTCAAATTCGATTTATGATTTTATTTTCCTTCGTGTTTTTAAAATTCATTTTTATATGCGAGCACTTGTAGGCAAAATAAAGGGGTTCTATTCTTCTCCTCTCCCCCCCCCCCCCCAAAAAAAAAAAAAAAAAAGATGTTATATCGATTTTTATAAGCTATATTGCATTCTAGTTTTTTGAGTTCTTAGTCACCTTCGAAAAAAATTCTTGGCTTTGCTACTGGTTCCACAAAATTAATTTCTTCAATACAGAGTTAATTAAAATGTCAGCTCCATTTATTATAACTGTTGTTTTAGAAATGCTTAACTAAAGGAAAAACAGAATTGTCACTATCATATAGAACATTGTTATGTGTACCATACCCTAACTCAGGAGGAAAAAATTTAAAAAATAGAAAATACAATTTTATTCTTAATTTTTTATATAATTCAGTTTTTTTTCAGGTCTCTTTTCTAACATGTATCAAAATATAAACGCCTTATCTAACTATAAGGAATCCAGAAGAAAGTGTTTCAATATCACTTGTTAAGAGGCAGATGTTTAGAGCAAAATCAAGAAGTTTTGCACACATCAATACTGTTGAAATATCCTAAAACTTTATTAGAAGCCACTTGATATATTGTTAAACTATATTTCCATAGAAAAAAAAAAACTCGTCTGTTCGAGCCTCGTCAGGGGGTGACCTCCCTCCTGAACCCCCTTCAGTTTTTAGTTTCGTTATTGCCATATTAAAACGATATCAATGGACCATGTCATTTTGTCTCTCGTGTATTTCGCCAGGTAACCCTATGTTGAAATTTTTAGGAGTGTAACCTATTGATAGAAAAATACATGGGAGGCCTATTCTACAGCTTACGAAAGAGTGTAACAATAGATTAAAGCTGTCGTGAACTGATAGCATTTAAATATATGTAAAATTATGGCGCATTTTTGGGACCCATTTTTCGGACGATTTTCAATAAAGGGGGTGAGAGATAAAATGACATAGTCATTAAAATACTTTTTTTTTAAATTTCCAATGCAGCAGGCGATTAGTCATTAAAACATTGAAACATCTAAATTTTTAAGGTGGAAAAAAGCATTATTCTATATACCTCAATTTTCCTCATACCACCATTTCCCCCACTTGACCCCATTACGCTTGCAGGAAGTCAAAGTCAAAAATTGACAGCACTCATTCAGTCCTCAAAACTTCTATAGTAAATTTCATAATTATTTTTTTTTTTTTTTTGGCATAAATAAAATTCAAATGGATCAATGAAAATTGGTATTGATAATTCGTTATTGATAAAATTAATTCAGTCAATTACATTCAAGAACCAAATTTAATACCATTTCTTGAGGCTCAAAAATTCGTCCCTCATTCCACTCTTTATTTACAGAAGTTTATTTATGTTACTCAAATATAGTATCTACGGTGATTACAAGATTTGTTCAAATACCGGGAAAAAAGTATTAAATGAAAATCGTTTTACTATTTTCAAAACGTCTAAACAATGATGGGTTGTTCTGAAGATCATATGAGATGACGTAATTAGACCATGCTTTCCAGTTTGATATTCTAGCGCTGTCGAACGGCCGGACTGTGTATTTACAAGTTTGCTTTATATTCAATTTTAATTTTTATATGTAAAATTAAATGGTACTTGATTTCTGTGTGTTACTTTTGTTAGTAAAGGCATATTTGTGTAATAATGCCTTTTCTTGGTTTTTTTGTAAGTAATCAGTTTGGAACACAAAAAATAAACCTTTTTTTAACAGTTTGCGATCGAAGCCCAAGAGAGGGGCCGTTTTCGGTGAAGCAAACTGAATTCGAGAATGAAGGATACAATTGGCCGAGAATGATTCCAAAGCCTCCTGTCTGCTCAGAAAGTAGCAGGCTTTCCATTCACAAATCTCGTTCGGCATATCCTTTGCTAACTTAAACATATATTAAACTTTATTTCAAATTGTTAATGATAAATGCCAAAGATTTAATTTTTTTTCACTGTTTACTAAATAATTTTGTGCTAAGAGTGATTGCTTTTAATTTTTTTCACAATACGAAATTTCTTTTATTGATAAAAATTAATTTAACGGAATCTACAGATCCAAAAGAGTAATGTTTCATTATAAAAGAAAAAGTAATAATTCAATTACAATATTGGATAATATTTATTCTCAAACATTACTATAACTAAAAATTTTGGCATAGCATGGTCTAATGTACCCCATAAGCAAACATCCATGTGTCCCATAAGGTGGACCAAGGTAATAGAGACTTGAGGTACCTTCATCCATTCTCCAAGCTTTTTTTTGAAAAATAAATATAAAAAACAATTATTCACAGAATATTTTGAAAAAAAAACCTGGATGCCGAGAAATATGTAATGAGTCTTATGGAGGAAAAAAAAACGAGCTGTGCAGTTAATTTTTTGATGAGATAAAAAATGAAAAGCAGAAAAGCTGACCACTGTGCCCCAATTCTGCCTATACCTGTGACAATCACAATCCAAAAGATGAAGTAAATAAAAAACAGTGACAAAGTTGACTTTTGCTGTAGATTTTCATTTATATAACGTCCAATAATTACTGTAAAATAACAGCGACATTTTTGATTTAATTTCTTAAAATTAACTATAAAACTAAAATTTTGTAAACTTAATAGGACGCAAAGTGATATTATCTAACTAAACCTTTACTTTAATTTTATTAACAAACTAGACGCCTCCGGTGACCAGTTGGTTCGCCATCTTAATAAATCTCGTTCGGAGAGAATCCTGTTCCTCACCGGCTTCCTTGGCACTGAAATCTCTCGGATTCTGAATGGAATTTAAAATTAAGATGGTTAAAAACAGGAGCGGAACTAAGGTAAGTGGCGCTCCCTGCTAATTTAAAAGAAGACTCCCCCTTTTATGCTATAGTTAGTTTTTGAGTTCGAAATGACGCCCCTTCGAAGCCGGCTCCTAGATACGATGCTTACCGTGTCGGGCCGTCCCTGGTTACAAAAATTAGATAGTTAAATGATAAAACCTACAGAAAGGTACACATCATTTTCGTCCTATATTAATTATGAAGAGCTTCTGGATATACTGGCCTTTATCAAAAAACGGAAACGGGAAAAATGTAAGAAAATCTGAAACACTTTCAGATTTTAAATACGCACTAAAGTACTATATATTAAAAGCGTATTATAATTCATGGGTCTTCCCTATTTTCTTTCCTTATTCCATTAAGTTGGAAAGTATGTC
This sequence comes from Cheiracanthium punctorium, assembly GCA_038373885.1. Taxonomy (NCBI): domain Eukaryota; kingdom Metazoa; phylum Arthropoda; class Arachnida; order Araneae; family Cheiracanthiidae; genus Cheiracanthium; species Cheiracanthium punctorium. The sequence continues at coordinate 43,629 of JAWZYV010015545.1, forward strand.
ATTATTCATAAGTGTGATTACACAAAATTAAAATTGATATTTCTAAAATCCCTTTTCTGGATGTAATATATTAGAAATAGATGGAGAAAAGCTGCGCAGAAAAATGCACAATTCTAACTGAATGAAAATTTCAAAAACTTATTCTCAGGTATATTCATAATCCAAGTAGCAAAAGCTGACGATAAATTGCGCCAAGCGCTAGAATCACATCTTCTCAAAATCACATATCAACCATTTTATTTTTCGCCAAATTAAAAAGTTGCACATCTTAGTCTCGGAAAATTCCCAAATTCTGTTTTTCTTTTGAGTATAAAACATTTCAGTTCTGATTTCACATGCACACGATATTATAATTAAAAAACAACCTTACAAATAATTTAATCTAAAAAAAAATCGTTATTCTTTTATTTTTACTTCAAGAGTCTGAATCATTTAATAAACTTGCCAAATATGGCAACCTAGATATACTAAATTCTCGCTCTTTACACTGCGGGGTTGCAATTGTGAAATCGCGAGAGCAAAATTAGCCTTATGAGATAGGTTTTTTATCGATATCTCCTAAAATAATTCGAATTTCGAAAAAATAGCTTCGAGGTATGTTGAGACCCGCCCTGGAGAGTTTCCATACAAAATTTGGTAGGTCTAGGATCACCCGTCTAGGAGCTAGGCGGCAGACAGAGACAAACTAACTTATTAACTAACTAACCAACTAACATTTTACACATTGTTTTATTTATATAGATTTAGTGTGTGTATATTTTATATCCATAAATTTAACATTTACCTTTTGAACTTTGAGCTGCTTTAATATCTAACTCAATACTAAATATTGTCAGGAAATAAAAAAGTTTAAATTACTCACTATCGAGTGAATTTGACCCAGTGTAACACTTTATGGAGTACAGTGGGCTAACAAAATGTACTTAAGAAAATTTGTTTTTCATTGTACAAAAACTTTTCTTAGAATTGAGTTAAAATTAATTAGGATAATACCAGTAGATCAGAAAACATAATACAGTAGTTTGATATTCTGTTTTTAATATATTTTTAAAATTATATTTAAAAATCTAAAAGTTGACTCACTGTACTCCTGTCTCCCTATATGAGAAAAATACTTATATATTATTATTGAATAAAAATCAGAAAATTCCCAATGATAAATGATTTCTGTAGACTGTAGGTGGTAAGTATTTTTACCACGGCCTTACACAGGGTTAACTTAAGAGTTTTTTGAGTAACACTATAGGTAATTTATTTATTTATTTATTTTTTACTGAAATGTGCAGAAACATATTAGACATACTAAAAGAGTTTTTCTTTTAACCCTTTGAGGCGTAACCCTTTCCCAAAGCTGAAAAAGGGCAGCCGTTGCCATCGCTCGACTTAACTACCAGCACGATGGCTGACGATCGAAACGTTCATCGCGTGCCACAGATCTAGAGACCCCTTTTTTGACGCAGGCTGGCTGCCCTCTTGCTGGTCGTTAAGTCGAGCGATTTCAGCATGGGACAATCTATCCAGCTGTCTCTCGCATTCTTCCATTTTTCAGCAGATGTCAGTGCTGTTTTAAAAATAATCGTGACCCTATTTTACGGGAAATGACGTGCTAAAAAGTAAAGAATTCTCGTACAGCTATGTCACCCGCCACTATTTTCATAGAAATCGAATCTATTCTTCGTGACTGGCAACAGTCCAAACGTCAGAGTTGGGTGTTCCCAGAGCGGGAACACTGCACGTTAAAGGGTTAACCAGTTTTGTGATTCATGTAAAATTTACGGACCAAAATGTGTTTGCTGTACAGTGCAATGGACATTTTGCATGGTGTCTGAGTTCGAGGCTAAAATTCGTCTGCTGGCGGTATTGACATCCGCCAGCTCCTATTGAAATGCATTCAGTATCCATTTTATAATGACTGTTTCTCATTATTAGAGCCGTTCGGAATGAGTTACTGTCTTTTTAATACTTAAATAGATGGTTTAGAGGACGATGATATCGCATTTCGCTTCAAAACTTTGTTAATAAAAAGAATATTAGTGTTTTAAAATGATTACGTTATTGCAAACACGTATAAGTAATACATCATTGAGTTGATTTTGAGTTTTCTGAGTTTAAAATAGTACAAATATTCATTAAAAACCTCCCACACTTTTTTAAACTACGATCTTTTAAATTATTTTTAGTATTTAATTATTATTAACATTTTAACTAAAATCTCACAATGAAGATGAAATTCATTTATAAAAAGCTATTATTTGTTAATGACTGATATTCTTGCTTCTTTTGCAACGGCTCTATTTCTACTAGAAAGTGTCAAATAATCCCTTAGGTCCAAACGAGCTGAAACCGAAACGAATCATCACCATAAGATCGTGCACGTGGAGTATCCAATACCGCCAAGTGACGTCACGTGCAAAATGTCCATTGATTTGTTTACTGCTATAAAATGTTTTTTTTTTTTCTCAAGGACTTATTTTAGGATGCAATATGACAAAAAACAAAAAAAAAAAAAAAAAAACTGTTAGGCGATTAATAACTAAACATTCCACATCCAGCCTCTCCTCCCCCTCACGGGCTATTATTGTTGCGAGATCCGCTTTTCCCCCGCTATTTACCCGTCATTTCCCACTGTTTTTCCGCCGCCGACGTCTTGTACAAAAGCCTGTTTTTCCACCTCCCCGCAGCTCTCGCTCTCTCGGGGAGAGTAGTTTTTCCTCCTCCTATCCGCACTCAAAAAAGGAAGAAATTCCCCGCATAAAGGGGGAAGGGGAAAGAGAGCGTGCCGGTCACGTGACCGCTCCCAAAGACGTGGAACGGAAGCAAACCTCCCGGAGGCTCTGGCCAAGTTCGGTTTTTCGGGGTGGAAACAATTGCATTTCAATCCCCCATATTGTGCAACTCATACGCAACAATTTGATGACAGGGGCGTCACGTGGTCCCGTTTTTTTTTTCGGGGGAGGGGGACGGAAGAGAAAAAGGGGAGGGCTGGATACTGTATATGTGTCTATATATATATATATTGTCGGTATAGGTAAGCCGCAAGAGCACCCACTCCAAAATCGCTTTTGACGGGATTAGGGTATGTCACCGTTTTTCGTGGATAAGTGAGGGGTTTGTTAGCGAGACAGAGAGTGGGTATTTAAGGTTAATGGAGACGTATAGTATATTTAAGTTGATACGCCACCGGTGAGAGAATTAGATTGTGGGGAGGAGGGAAATAGAATTTGCGTATAATCTGTACTTTGGACGAGGTGATTATAAAAAAAAAAGGAAGAAAATCTGAAACACTTTCAGATTTTAAATACGCACTATAGTGCTACACATTAAAAGAGTATCATCATTCATGCGTCGTCCCTATTTTTCTACCATTAAGTTGGAAAGCGTATCATTATTCATGAATGTGCCGTATTTCGCTCCCTTGTTTCATAAAACCCCTCTTTGGGATCGAAATCTATCTTAAAATCGCCTACTAAAACTATTTTACAATATTCGCCAGGTATATTCCAACTATACTTCACCGTTTTAAATAGTGTTTCGAATGTGCATCCTAATCCATGAGTGCGCCGTGTTTGTCTCTCTTGGGTTGATTCCTATTTGAACGCCCCGACTCTCGCCAAGGGAACGATCATTAAACATATGCAGTCACCATGACGATTTTGTGTATTTATGTGGCAATCGTCATTTAGAATTAAAATAGCTATTTGGAACAACTTGTAAATACAGTATCCCGTTACATTTTTATTTATTTTGGGTTGCCAATGAATGTAGTTTTAATAATCAAGCGTCTTCAAATTCCTTAACAGGTGCGTTGATCGCTGATTTGTTCACTTTAGTTTTCATCTAGTTCTTTTGGGAGCATTGAAACTTGTGCGTAACTCCTAGAGACCGTGACTGCAAAGCTCGGCAAAGTGCGGGGAATTTTCAGGTTAAAATAGTAGGGGCGTTAAAATAGGAATCCACTCTTTCTTGAACCCTAAAACACATCTTTGGAATCGAAATCTATCCTAAAATCGCCTACTGAAACTGTTTTACAATCTTCACCAGGCATATTCGAACTATATCGCTTAGACATATTTTAAATACTGTTTGGAGTGGGCATCCTAATCCATGGGTGTACCGTGTTTTCCTTCTTTGTTCCATAAAACACTTCTTCGGAACAGAAATCTATATTAAAATCGCCTACCAAAACTGTTTAACCATTTTCGCCAGGTGCAGTCAAACTATACTCCACCTTTATAAATACCATTTGGAAAGTGTATCCTAATCTATGAGTGTACTGTATTTGTCTTCTCTGTTCCATGAAACACTTCTTCGGAATTAAAGTCTATATTTAAATCGCCTACTAAAACTATTTTACAATATTCGCCAGGCGTTTTCTAACTATACTCAAAATATCTGTATAAAAATTGAAAAGTGATACGGCGCGTAGACAAATCGTGTTTACACCAAAAACCGTGATCGAGGGAAGTAGCACTCAAGCGCAAAGGAAAAAAAAAACAGTTCAAGCGCCTTGAAGCTTTCATTATAAAGCACTTACCGAAACAATGTTATCAGCGCCCGTACGATTGTGTTAACGAACGCCCTGTTTGATGCAGGACCGTAACCAAGATGGAGCCTAAGGAAGGATTTGAAGGAAACCGGTCAAATACAGGTGTATTAGTGAGTAGCAATTGGGGCTGAGAGGGAATGCTTTTCAATTTGTATACCTTTTCTTCAGTATTTTCTTTGCAAAATGCAGTATTTTTGAAACATTTACTATTCATTCCATTGATATATATATATATATATTTTCATTGCGATTCAGTGAAAAATATTTTTGAGACGATAACCCTTACGGAAGAGCGCCTGTTCCGTGCTTTTGCTCCATTTTGGAAAGAACAATGGGCATTTTTAAAGATTTAAAATGAAATTGTTATAAAAAGGTACTCGCTTCTAAATTTTCGTATTTATCGATCAATTTACAAAAAAACTTAGAAAATCTTAGAGGGAGCTGGGGGACTGTTAGGCAGGTCTCAGCCCCCGTACCCTCCTCCTCCCCCCCCCTGGATAGGGGGAGAGTACGGGGTTACAGACCTGATTGGATGATACGAATACAACTGAACGCTGTGCGGCACAGCCAGCTGCGTCAAAAAAAGGGCCTCTAGATCTGTGGCACGCGATGAACGTTTCGATCTATCGCAACGCCTCCTACATATAGAAAGCCTTACAACTACTACGTCACCAACCTTTGACGTCATCATTTGGCCTACATCTAAAAGTTTTATTTTCACAAAACAAAACTATTAAAAATTTCTGGTAAATACTTCAAATATTAAAAAAAAAAAATCTTATATTAGACATTAAAACTAAAATATCTTTCTCATACAAAATTATTCAGTATGATCTATTTCCTTATCACATTATCTCATTAGTTATGGTTGAAAACTGACATTGGTCGTAAAATTATATTTTTAATCTCAAATTATTAAAATATTGCCAATCATGGGTCAATTCACCAGAAATTTTTAATAGCTTTATTTTGTCACAATCAAACGTTTAAATGTAGGCCTAATGATGACGTCAAAGCTTGGTGACGTAGCAGTTGTAAGGCTTTCTATATCTAGGAGGTGTTGTCTATCGCCCTCTTGCTGGTAGTGAAGTTGAGCGATAGCAACGACTGCCCTTTTTTCAGCATGGGACAATCGATCCAGCTGTTCTCGCATTCTTCCATCTTTCAGCAGATGTCAGTGCTGTTAAGAAGAATCGTGACCATTTTTTGGACGGGAAATGACGTGCTAAGAAGTAAAGGATTCTCGTGGAGCTATGTCGCCCCCAACTATATTTTTATAGAAATCCAATCTATTCTTCGTGAGTTCGTGACTGGCAACAGTCAAAACGTTAGAGTTGGGTGTTCCCAGAGCGGGAACACTGCGCGTTAAAGAGTTAAAGAACCCTACTCAGTTTTCGGCCTCACCATGGCACAGTGGTTATATCACTGAAAATGGTAGATGGCCCAAGTGTGAAGGTCCCGGGTTGGGTGTCCCATCGCGCAGTCTTCGATCTAACGGTTTGGAGTTTTGGTAGGTTTTCTCCAGATGTAACGTGAATACGCGTTAGAATCCCTGAGAAAGTCCTCCTGCCAAGGAATCCCTCACCTTAGGCAGATACCCCTCGCGCAGGTTCGCCTTATTCACACACGATCACAGTCACTACTCAGTTTTCTTCATCTGAAAAGTCGCTCAGTCTGTGACTTGCAATAAAAATGGTCATGGTCTTTGATAGTTAAAGATTCAGCACAGTCGGCTGTTGGGAGTGCCATTTATAGAAACAACTTCTTTGCAACACCAAAATACGACATTGCTCAATATTTTTTGATTTCTAAGTCTGTTGTTGTATGTCCGAAGAAAGCAACCAGTTTTCTTAAATCGAACGAATTCAAGTCGAATGACTCATGCCGTGGCATCACGCTTTGTGGTCAGATGCTCTTCCTAAAGTGGACTCTGTAGGCGTTCGATCCATTTCAAAACAAAACTGATGTTCGTTGCTAATGTTATTAAAAGAATTAAAAGAAAAATGTCTGTAGTTTAGACACATCCGGCTGTGTCAAAAAAGGGCTTTAGCTCTGCAGCATGAGACGTTTTATTCGATCGGCCGCCTGTTTTGCTGGTAGTTAACTTGAAAGATGGCAACGGGTGTACTTTTTCCTCGCTGGACTCTACGTAAAACTGTTGTTCTATATAGATGTGAAAATGGTTGCGCGTTAAAGGGTTAGCATGAGGAAATATGCAAGTGGAGAGAAACACCTCCAGTGCGACAGTAGCGGTTCCCTTTTTATATTCATACTCCCCGACAATGGGCCTTTGAACACTTCCCCCAGCGTATGGTCAAACGCTAAGTCGTCACAACGAAGGGGGGGCTGATCGACCTTACCTACGTATACGGCCAGTTCGAAAAAAAGAAAATCGTATGATTTTGGTATATTAATAAAAGTAAATTCATTATGTCGGGGACTTGACGCTTTTTGGATGTCTTTTCGCAAGGTGTATTACACACTTGTACTGTGCTATAAACCGGGGCCTTCGCAATTAGTAACGGGCCTGCGGGTGTATTTTGATGAGCCATCCAAAGAGGCCTACGGATGCTCGAGTCTTCACGTATACATCAGGCATTTCTTAAGCTTCCCAGTGCTTTCAAACGTTATTTAATGTAGTTTTAAGTAGTCATTGTGTTACTCATTCAAGTAAGAACTCATGATTAATTTTTTTTTGCTATGATACATATTTACATAAAGAAAATAGATGCATATAATTTGAGGGAAAAACAAAGCAGCGCTTACTCTCATGATTCACGATTGCTTATTTTAGTTTCACAAGTGGATATTTAATATACTTTAAAATAACTAAATACACAAATGAGAAAGACATTTTTAGAATGAATATTTCATGAACGTAGTCGTATCTCCTACGTTATTTTAAACAATTCAACATTAATCTTTAACAAATGATGTATTAAAGCGCATTTCAGTGTTTTCGGGATATCCTGTATATTGGAGAAAATTGATAAAATACGCTCTATAGCGCGATCCCTGAATTAATTATTCTTTAAAAGACATTTCATGTAGTATATATTATTCTTTTGTCGCATTCTCAATTGAACTTAGGAATTGAGCAAGCATAATGAACGCTTGTACAAAATATTAACTACATTTGAAGTTTCTGTATAAACGGGCAAAAATTAATAATTTATAATTTACTGTAGTTCTGCACTGTACCAGATGTAAGTCTTAATCACATAATCAAGGCATATATAACTGATAAATAACATTTTCAACTGGCAAAATTAAATTGTCTAAATAGTATCACAACGTCATGCTTATTTACAAGAATAAAAACTACTCAAGTAATACGATTTCTGATTAAAATAATTTATTTATAAATAACACATGAGTAATTATTCCCCAAACATGATTTACATACATATATTTAGAATTTCTAAATACATTATAAGCATTCACTTACCTTTACATTCAGAGCAAAATGTTCGAATTTTAGGATAAATTTTCATGAAAGAAAATGGCGCAAGATTCACCAAACGATTACCTACATCTAAAGTCCTTTAGTACGACAAAAGTATAAAAAAATTGTTTTAAAATAATAAAATAATATAACATTTATAAAACTTAGAACAATAAAATAGAATACTGTGACTGGGGAAAACAGGCCTCAATGATAAACTCATTTTTAGGGATGGCAACTCATAAGCAGGCCCGTTGATTAGCGATGGCCCCGTATAAATCTATGTCAGTCGCGAAACTTCAGAAAAATCTGAAAGGTCAGATATTTATCAAAATGTGTCACTATTCGAAAACTTTGGCTACGCAATTCTGCGTTCAATTTCTTTCTTTCTTTCTTTTTTTTTCTCTTTTCTGTTACTTTCATAAGATGCACCGTTTCTTCGTTTACCAACAAATGCGTAGTGAAAAATTATCTCGAATTTTTTGAAATCCCTCTTGCATTTTATTTTATTTAAATATGAGTAAAAAATTCTTTTCTTTCTCCGAACTACAGAACTCGAAACACCTGCGTTCAGTTATTGAAAACGACTTTTCGAACTCACTCACTTCGACAACAAGAAGCAATTCTGCTAGTATTTTACAAACACGGGCAAATTAATTTTTGTCGTCTGCCATCAACAAACTCGCCAGAATACAAGAATTGCCGTTAGATGTGGTCGCCGTTAGAAGCAGTCTCCATAAATTCTGATGAAATTATTCTTTTCTTTAGGGTAAGCAATTTTAATCCTTAAATATGTTATTAATTGCATAAATATGTTTCTATTTATCTTTTACATGGTAATATATTTTATCAACGAACACTTGCATTTTAAATGCCTTTTCATTGCGTTAAAATTGTTTCCATTTTTGAGAGAATTCATTCTAAATAAAAGATGCAGTAAATAATGCATGTATTTAAGTAAAATTTATTTTGGAAATGCTTTATTCGTTTTATTTTAACGGAGACTCTAGTAAAGAATGCTATAATTAGCATGTATTTTTTTTCTGAAAATGTCACTAAGGAGAGAAAGAATTCAACTAAATTAAAATTTTTTTTTCTCCGTCAATGAACTTCGATCACCAATTTTAGGATTTTTTAAAACTGAATTTAAAAAGATTGTACAATAATTAAGTGCATTTGCATAAAAATAAATTTTTATTTTTCTCGTTGATAACAATACTGTCATAATAATTTCCAATTATAAGTCATGAACAAGAAAATAGAACATGGAACATTCTTGTACACCTAGTCAGTAGTTTTTATGTTCGAATTTAATCGTATCGAGGGTTCATATTTTGCTGTTATTTATTGGAGATGGCCATTTTCCTGCTAATAGTATGAAAACGAGTTTATTGTTATTAATCTTGTTGTTATAAAAAGTTAAATTTCAATAGAATTCATGTCAGAAAAATGGCGTCGCGCGCGATATGGATACGAACTTGATTTAATTCGAACGGAATTTTATTTTGACCTAAATTAAATTAATTATAAATTTAAAAAGATTTTGAAAATGGACATTATCAATTGGTTATTTTAAAAAAAGTTTCAAGATTTTTAAAAGTATTATTATTATCTGCATAATAGACTTTTAGAAAACATAATTGAATGGAATTCTATTCTGCTGTGAATTGAACAAATTCTTAAGAGAATTTTGAAAGTGAAAATTATCCATTTCTATTAAAACAAGGTTTGGGATATTATTACTAGTTGTAAAAAAATAATTGCTGAGGTTTTAAAGAGCTGAGCGTTAACAGCTCAGCTCTTTCAGTTTGGTGTTTTAATTTGACTGGTAGTTAAAGCAAATATACAAAAAATAATTTTCAAAATTATCTACAGTTAATTTTATGAATCATTCCAATCATACAAAATTAGCCCTTGTATTTACGACCAGTTCAGTAAGCCGGGCTCACATTTTAAGCTTATGGGTATTATCGAAATATTTATAAGAATAAAAACAACAATTCATAATCATTGTAAATACATTGTTTTCTTCTAAATGTGTTTCTTCTTTTAATACCCGGTTATGATACTTTGTACTCTGGTTTTATTTATTTTTTGATGTACTTATTTCTTACTCGATATTTCAGATCAGCGCCCTCTTTCGGTGTGTTGCTGTTTGGAGGATAAATCGGATACGCCTTTTGTGTTCCCCGTTCCCCATCGCACCCCCACCGGTAGCCCCCAAGACAAGAAAAGGTAATTATTTTTATTTTATAAAGTGAAGATCTACCGGTGGGCCATCTCGACCAAGGTGAGATTTATATACTCTCATTACTTCGTCAAAAATCTTCTAGGCTGAATTGAATATATTTTTAAATATTATTAAGTGACCGTCAGTAATAAAATAACTATAGTGATATAATATAGTAAACTATAGTGATATAATATAGTGATATAGTAAATAAAATAACTATAGTGAATTTACGGATAAGTCAAGAGGCCGTGTATCCGCTTATAAAGTGGTATTTTTTCGAAAGTTATCTTTATATATATATATATATAGATAACTTTCGCTCAATAACTTTTAATATATATTAAGAGTTATTGAGCGAAACTCTTATTACTCTCGAAACTCTTAAACTCGCATTAACTCTTAATATATATATATATATATATATATCCTATTCGTTTAATATATACAGTCGAACCTCGAATTAACGAATTGATTGGGACCCACAAATCCGTTCGTTAAACCGATGCAATTCGTTCAATCGAATATCCACTTTTGTAAAGGGTATGGTATAAAAATATCCATGTAAAATACCCTTAGATATTGATACGAAAAAAAGAATGATTATTGTTGACTACGAGCATAAAAATTATAGTTATACGTTAGGAGATCCACTTTAAAATTTTCTAAATTCTTTAATGTTACTTGTTCTTAAAACTTAATACATAATACATACATACATACTTATTGGCACTTTGGAAAGACATCCTTGATAGTGCTTTGTTTTTGTGGCTTTGTTTTGACTTTCCAAACCTTTTTGTCGATATTAATTTTGTGTACGAAAAATTCAAAGTTTTAGTTTTATGAGCAAATTTTATTTCAGCGATTGCTGTTCGTTCAATCAAAGCTAAAAATTCATTAAATCAGAGAATTTAAGCACCCTTTCTGTCGGGACAGAAAAAAATATTCGTTCAGTCGGAGAATTCGTTCAATCGAAGTACGTTAAATGGAGGTTCGACTGTATATATATATCCTCTTTGTGTTAAGTCGATGCTTTAATAACTGTTGATGTTCGACAACTGGCGTACACGTTCTTGAATACTTTCATTTTGAACGAAAGATTTTAATTCATTTGAATATGCAAATACTGATATTAACCCTTTAACGCGCGGTGTCCTCGCCGTGAGGACACCAAACTCTTGACGTTTTGACTGTTGCCAGTCACGAGGAATAGATTTGATTTCTATACAAATAGTTGCGGGTGACATAGTTCCACGAGAATCCTTCACTTTTTAGCATGCCATTTCCCATAAAAAAATTGTCACGATTATGTTTCACAGGACTGACATCTGCTGGAAAATGGAAGAACACGAGAACAGCTGGATAGATGGCCCAATGCTGAAAAAAGGGCAGCCGTTGCCATCGCTCGACTTAACTACCAGCAAGATGGCGGACGATCGAAACGTTCACCGCGTGCCTTTTTTGACGACAGCTGGTTGTGAGGCACAGCCAGCTGTCGTCAAAAAGGGGTCTCTAGATCTGTGCCACGCGATGAACGTTTCAATCGTCCGGCTTCTTGCTGGTAGTTAAGTCGAGCGATGGCAACGGCTGCCCTTTTTTTCAGCATTGGGAAAGGGTTGCGCCTCAAAGGGTTAATACGTAACTAACGCTCCCATTTTATTTTTGTTTGCCGTTGCATAAAAGACTATTTGAATGTTATTGAAATCGCCCAAGTTGAATTTCTGACTTTTTTTCCCCCTTCAAAATTCATATACTAGCTGAAAAGAACTTGTAAGAGATCATTTATCTTTAAAAGTGTCATGGCAGTTTCCGTTTATGGGTGGTGACAACTTTTTATGACTGAAACAAAGGTCAGCAATAAGGCTTTCATTAGAAAGATGACTTGAACGTAACGCTTTCGACTGATCGTTTTTAAGTGTAATGGGTTTTTAAAACGCGATTACGAAATTTATCTTTCATCTGAGATGTGGCATTTATGTCGGATCTGAAGAGTTTAGATGTATGCACAGTGAGACTTCTCGGGAGCGACCACCCTCCGTTAAGAGAGGGGGTCGCTCGAAGAAGTACAAACATTTGAGAGTCAAGAAAAAAAAAATGCTAAAAAAGTTGTTCGTTTAGTTATTTATGAAATTACAGACTAATATACAATTAATCATACAAACACTTTAAAATTTTAATAAAATATTTAGAAATTTCAGATTGTTTCATTCGCTTTTTGAGAGTACTTCTCTCTCTACTTTTTTTTTTACACCTGAGAAAAAATAATTGATCCTGATATTCTTCTTTCATTTCGAATTTGCCCTAATAAAATCTGTTTGCTTCAAAATTTCTTTTTGGGTTATTTCAGAACCCACAATAACAGCCAAACTTCCTCTCCGAATTTCATTTTTCGTATGACTCGATCACGTCCATGCTTTGTATACCAACAGCAAAATCCTTCGTTTGTTAAACATGTCTTGATGTATTGGGTAACTTCTCTAACCCGGAATTTGTACGTGACGTGCACGTGTGCTGGCACCTGCTGCCGATTCACAGTACAGCGACTGGTTTGGACTGTGATTTTTGTTTACTTTACTTCCGGAAAAAAATGCTAGAAAACTTTTGGACAGGGCACCGTGACAGGTCGCTTATAGAGGGTTATGGGGTCTCTTCTAGAAGATCTTTTAACATTAAAGAGATAGGGTAAAAAATGATTGAATTCAAGAAATGGATCTTAGTTGGAGGATGTCGTTAACCCTTTAACGCGCAGTGTTCCCGCTCTGGGAACACCAAACTCTGACGTTTTGACTGTTGCCAGTCACGAAGAACAGATTGGATTTCTATAAAAATAGTTGAGGGCGACAGAGCTCCACGAGAATCCTTTACTTTTCAGCACGTCATTTCCCGTAAAAATGGTCACGGTTATTTTTAGCAGCACAGACATCTGCTGAAAAAGGGAAGAATGCGAGAGCAGCTGAAGAGATTGCCCAATGCTGAAAAAAGGGCAGTTGTTGCCATTGCTTGACTGAACGACCCGCAAGAGGGCGGACGATCGAAACGTTCACCGCGTGCCACAGATCGAGAGACCTCCCCTTTTTGGCGCAGCTGGCTGTGGGCACAGCCAGCTGCGTCAAAAAGGATCTCTCGATCTGTGGCACGCGACGAACGTTTCGATCGTCCGCCCTCTTGCGGGTCGTTCAGTCGAGCGATGGCAACAGCTGCCCTTTTTCCGGCATTGGGAAAGGGTTGCACCTCAAAGGGTTAGCATAAAAGAGATAGGATAAAAAATGATTGCCTTCAAGAAATGGTGGGTGTCGTTAATAGAGGTGGTCGCTCATAGAAGTTTCACTGTATGTATGTATATATCCTTGCAGTGCAGACTGTAGCCAATTGCCTACTCATTCAGTTTTCAGTCATAAAAAAGAAAGCCTTTTCGTCTATTGTCTATCTAAAATGTGCATTAAAAAAATATGTATAAGACCATTGTGGAATTAATTTTTAGTTTTTGAAAATGTACGGCAATATTATTTTTTGAGAAATCAAGCATAAAATCATGGCGTGTGCATCTAGTTCTCTGAGCTAGTTTTTGCCGGAATTCTTGAATGCTCCTAATTTTTCATTGCTTAGTGAATACAAATACAAAACTGTTTGGAAATATATATATAATAATACGTATATATATATATATATATATATATATATATATATATATATATATATATATATATATATATATATATGTATATCAGTGGCGTACCCAAGTGGGGATAGAGGGGTCACAGCCCCCCATCCAAGGAGGAATTTTTTGCCATACAAAATGTATGTGCTCTTTCACTCCCTTATCACACACGCGCATACATATATATGAGTTGCAGTAGGCGTAACCCCCCCCCCCCCCAATGAAAAATTTCTGGCTACGCTACTTATATATTTATATATATATAATAAAACTCGGCTTTTCGAGCTTCATAAGGGGGTAAGAGATAAAATGACATAGTCATTAAAATACAAAACAATAAAATATATATTTTATAAAAAAACGTTTATTGTCTCTTGTATTTATTTATATTTATAATGTTCATTACATTCAAATTGAAAAAAAAAAGAAGAAATTAATTTGTGAATTAACAACAAAAGGTAAGTTCCAGAGAAAAAAAACATATGAGTAAGTGTCAATTTTTTAATGTTTATTCTTTGTTGTACATGGTTTAATTCTACTGTATGCTAAACATTCATCATCTTAGAATAATGCTATTTCCTATTATTATTATTATTAATTTTAATGTTATTTATTTTTTAATATTTACAGCTGAATTTATAGTGTCAGTTTAGTCATTTACTCAATTTAGTTTAGTCATTTACTCAATTTACTTATGAAAGTTCGTTATCTACATTGCAACGACATGTTTGGATTTGTTATATTTGTATTGTTTGTAAGTACAGTTAAAATCTCGATAAGTCGTCACTTACGGGGCAGAAAAAGTTTGACGACTTAACCAGAGTGTCATCTAACAGCGTTTAATGCGCCTTACAGTAAAAATGCCCGTAAATTTAAAAAGCGTGATTGCCTTACTACCGAAATACATTTAAAAATAGAGTGCTCATAAAATGCATTGATAAAAAATTGGCTATTTACTTCTTGAGATCAGTTTGAATGATGCTGATGTAATTACAAAAACTTATGATCTAATGAATAGAATGATGTCTGAAACACCATTTTATCGAATGTAAATAAAATATATTTCTATCGGGGGGGGGGGGGGGGGAGACACTCCCTCTTCAGGATCTCTGTAGTTAGGAGATGAAACACGGTCGGCGTTTTCTTATACTCGATAGCAGCAGATCGCCTTCTTGGCTTGGAGCTACTACTGCTCTCAGAGCACTTGGGCTCCATCCAGAGTAATACAGTTCAAATTCAGTAAATAAAAAACTTTGTAAAAAACACACATAAGATGTAACAGGTAAGTAGATACGTACGTAGTTCCCTCTGTTCTTAGTGACGAAGGGCTTGGACTGAGGAAGACTAAAAACAATTAGTCGAAACGTACGTATCTATACCTGTTACATCTTATGTGTGTTTTTTATAAAGTTTTTTTATTTACTTTATTATCTAACACCAGTATTTTGAGTGTTTTTTTCCACAGTACAAGTTCCTTCAGCATACCCTCCAACTGCTACGGATTATCCGTAGTTTATACGGATAAGTAGTATGAACTACGGAGCTACGGATGGTACGAAAAAACTACGGAATTGAGCAAATGTTTACTTTTTTTAGGGCATTGTGCCTGCACGGAGGTGCGGTTTGCAACCCTAGCTGATTTGTTGTGAGTCAACACTCCTGTGTGTCGGCGCCGATCGTGAAAGAAGGGAATTCAACATTCTCCCTCGGCGCCGGCAGCCGTGAGCGAACTTGTGTCCGCGAAAGTGTGGTATGCGTGGGAGGGGGGGGGGATGCCGTTAGCTGCTCCTTCGCTTGTTACGTCACGTCTCCTCTCGCATTTCCCGCCACCCTATATTGCTCCGTCCTGTGTTTGGATGTAAGCTTAGCTTTTTTGTGGAAGGAAAGTGCAGCGCACGTTGTTTTCTTTCTTTGTTCACATGGATCGTTTTTTAAAACGCGATAGTACTACTGATATTGAAAAAAACCTCTAATAATGATGTTGCAGGTGCAGGGTGTCTACCGCTCTTGAAAGTCTGGTAAAAGCCGGGAAATTGGAAAATGGGTCCGGAAAGTCTGGAAAAAACCGGGAAATTGGATAATGGGTCCGGAAAATTCACCAAAAGAATCAA
>JAWZYV010015546.1:0-34198 GCA_038373885.1 Cheiracanthium punctorium
CTTCTACTAAATCTGGGTTTTTTTTTCTTTATCATATTGAAGAGATCTTTGGTGCTGATTTCACGAAGCATAAGCGGCTCAGTTTTAACATAATTCTTCCAGTGTACCATGTCGGTATAATCCTTTGCGTCGAATTTCAACATAGGAACTGTAAAGCGGCGAATTTCCCGCTGTCTGTTCTCTCTGGCCTTCAAAATCTTTCTAATAGCGAGCTCTCTGATCTGGTTTCTTTCATCCGTAATCATTGAGAGAATAATGTTTTCAGGATGAGCATAAAAAGCATTTCGGCTTATTGCTCGAACCACAACATTCTTCAGTTCATCTGGAAGATAACGGGACAAACTGATCATTTTCCACAAGTGTCGAGCACCATCTTGACAATGTGGCCTTGACTTTATCATAAACCACATCGGCACATACACTTTAACTACGAATTCCGCTAAAGCTTTCAAATTTGCTGACACATTTGTCATAGTAATGTATAAGCGCAGAATTCGACAAGCTGCCGTGAGCCAACGGGAGTGAGATAACTTTCCTGGCTTTTTTTCTGCTAACGCAGGTGAGCAATATCCTGATGTGACAGCTTCGTAAATGTCCTGCATGTATTGTGCTCAGATCCTTAGGAAGCTTTGATACTTTTAAGGTATCATCTTCATCCACTTCAATCTTTTTTAAATTAGCGACCGGTTTAAGTTCGCAGTTTTCTAGTTTTTTGCCTATTGGACCGGAGAAGGTTTCAGGACAACTTGTTTGTCCATCTCACTTCTTTATAAGGTGCCGCAACGGTAATTCGTTTGTGTGCAACAAACATATGAGCCATTGAAGCGGCTTCCCAATATCTTCTTCTATTAGGCGTAAAACTCCTTTCCTATAACTGTATTTACAGCTGTCCCGTCGCAGCCAATTGCCAGGAGGGATCCTGTGTTCATGTTCTTCTGTGAAAGATAATTAATAATGCTGGTCTTAATAGATTCTGCTGAACCACTACCTGGTGCAACGTGGCCGAGATATAGGGATCCTGGTTCTTGTATTAAGAGCACATGTTCTTCAGTTATCATTGTTCTGTGCTTTTTGTATCCTCTGATTTTGTCTGTCAAGGTTTTATCTTTTCGTGCATCGAAAAAGAGGGCTTCAAAATCTTCTTTTTGGCCTTGACGTTGCAACTCCATGCGTTTTCTTTTTCTCTCTCTTCTTATTTTATTCTTATCCGTAACATTGGAATGGTCGTCATCAGTTATTAATCCGACAACTTGCAGAACTGCAGAAACAATTTTCGCTGCCGACCTGTCTCCTATCCTTGCACTATCGCATGCAAGCGCTGTAGTTGGCAATTTTATTCTCGTCTGGTTCCCCGGGACTTTTTGATATGTTTCTCCCTGAATCGAGGAGGTGAGTATTCTTTATCATTAGCCATTACCCATTCAGGATTTTCTTGGTTGTCACAATCCTCTAAGTCAGGTGACTCAACCGTATATTGTTGGTCTTGAAACTCCTGTTCACATGCTAAAGCACATGAAGTATCTTTCTTTACAGCTCTCGACATTATCTTGAATTGCTTATGTAGTTTGCAGAGTAGTTTGAAACAAAGTAGTTGAGTAGTATAAAACCTTGACAGACAAAATCAGAGGATACAAAAAGCACAGAACAACGATAACTGAAGAACATGTGCTCTTAATACAAGAACCAGGATCCCTATATCTCGGCCATGTTGCACCAGGTAGTGGTTCAGCAGAATCTATTAAGACCAGCATTATTAATTATCTTTCACAGAAGAACATGAACACAGGATCCCTCCTGGCAATTGGCTGCGACGGGACAGCTGTAAATACAGTTATAGGAAAGGAGTTTTACGCCTAATAGAAGAAGATATTGGGAAGCCGCTTCAATGGCTCATATGTGTGTTGCACACAAACGAATTACCGTTGCGGCACCTTATAAAGAAGTGAGATGGACAAACAAGTTGTCCTGAAACCTTCTGCGGTCCAATAGGTAAAAAACTTGAAAACTGCGAACTTAAACCGGTCGCTAATTTAAAAAAGATTGAAGTGGATGAAGATGATACCTTCACAGTATCAAAGCTTCCTAAGGATCTGAGCACCGATCAGCAATACATGCAGGGCATTTACGAAGCTGTCACATCAGGATATTGCTCACCTGCGTTAGCAGAGAAAAAGCCAGGAAAGTTATCTCACTCCCGTTGGCTCACGGCAGCTTGTCGAATTCTGCGCTTATACATTACTATGACAAATGTGTCAGCAAATTTGAAAGCTTTAGCGGAATTCGTAGTTAAAGTGTATGTGCCGATGTGGTTTTTGATAAAGTCAAGGCCACATTGTCAAGATGGTGCTCGACACTTGTGGAAAATGATCAGTTTGTCCCGTTATCTTCCAGATGAACTGAAGAATGTTGTGGTTCGAGCAATAAGCCGAAATGCTTTTTATGCTCATCCTGAAAACATTATTCTCTCAATGATTACGGATGAAAGAAACCAGATCAGAGAGCTCGCTATTAGAAAGATTTTGAAGGCCAGAGAGAACAGACAGCGGGAAATTCGCCGCTTTACAGTTCCTATGTTGAAATTCGACGCAAAGGATTATACCGACATGGTACACTGGAAGAATTATGTTATAACTGAGCCGCTTATGCTTCGTGAAATCAGCACCAAAGATCTCTTCAATATGATAAAGAAAAAAAAACCCAGATTTAGTAGAAGTAAAGAAGTTTCCATGCCACACTCAGGCAGTAGAAAGAGCAATTAAAATGGTAACAGAGGCTGCAGCTTCTGTGGTTGGACCAATTGCAAGGGATGGTCTGATCAGAGCTCAGTTGGAATCCTGAAGACTAATTCCATCCTTCGAAAGTAAATCGAAGTACAGAAAATTACCAACAGGACAGGCAGCAGACAAATAAGAGAATTTGAAACCATAATGTGCCCACTGTAAATGTATGGTTGGGAGGTTGGGGTGGACATGGGTGGAACTCGAAATGCAGCCACCTCCTCGTGGTGAGTTCTGGGTTATTTCAATGAATTTTCTCTGAGATAAGCAAAGAGCTGCATTGCTTCATATTTAATTGCCTGCTCAGTACAGAGGAAATGAGTCAATAGTGGTGCCGAGCCATCAAAATATGTTGCTCACATCCGAGGGAAAAAAAAACCAAGACGCAACTTTACTTCACAGTTATTAATGATTTCCAAAATCCGGTAAACTTTTATTTATTCTTATTAGAGTATAGTTACTTTTATAAGAGCATATCATGTAAAGAACATTTACGCACTTGGCTGATATCGATTTCAAAAATTTGCAAAAATTGTGTTTTCGGGAAAAAAATGTCTATTTGACCCAAAATCCCGATTTTTAAGGCGCCGGCGCTAGTCGAAGATATTTTCCGATTTAAAAAAAAAAAAAAAAAAAAAAAAAAAAAAAATATATATATATATATATATATATGGTTATTAACCAACCCAAGACATAACTTTTCCGCTTTCGGCTGATGTCCATATCGGAAATTAGCGAAAATTGTGTTTTTGGGAGGAAATGCTTGTTTCGCCCCAAAATCCGGGTTTTCAAGGCGCTGGCGCCGACTGAAGATATTGTCCGATTTCAAAAAAACTTTATACCCTTATTAACCAACTTAAGGGACAACTTTTCCGCACTAGGCTCTCATCGATTTCGAAAAAAAGTGCAAAAGTGCATTTTTCGGCCCGCCCTAATGTGCAGTCTCTGAAATGTTGAAGAAAGTACTTTCCACAACTCATAGCCAAAAAATTATCAGTACTTGTAATGAAACTGATTGCCCAGCAAGGATAAGAGAGATTAAAGATGCCAGTGTACCTATAAGTATTAGCTGTGCAGCAGATATTTACCAGCTTCAGAAGAAAATTGAAGAGCAAGTGCTTGAGCAAAATCATTCCTTCTGCAAACTGCCGAAAAATAAAAATACTACTAAAAACTTATGTAGAGGACAGAGGTTGTCAAGAACAGAAATATGCACCATACACATATTTCTAGAAATAGTTAGCACTTCTGGAGAATGTACTGAAGACGTTAGGATTTTTCTTTCCGATGTACCCCAGAAACTAAGCGGAACAGCTTATACTTTGCGTGGTTTAAAATTTATAAAGGAAATGAGATTTATGCCCCAAATCAAATGGGGCACTACGTGTCTTTTTGTCAGACATAATGGAGATTGGGAACTTTACGATGATCTTCAAGAGAAATGCCAATAGAAATCTCCAAAAACTCAAGTAAGACCTCATTTAATATATTATAGTGTTTGAAAGTAATACAGAAGATGTAACATTTTAGTACTTCTTTCTGCATTCCAAGGTAAATAACCAAGAAATAAGTGTATATTATCAGAATTTAAGAAAGCAATTGTTATTAGTTCACAGAATCGTGCACGTAACATCGTTTTACATCAAAATGTTGTAATGCAGATTTCTACGTCTAAATGGCTATTAGAAAGTTGATTTTGATAATGTGTAAATAGTAATATTATATTTTTGATATGTAAATGGAAATTTCGAATGGCTTTCATCATTTTTCTTCAATAGTATTTTTTAAAAATATTATTATTATAGAAACTGTTAAGTACTGAAACATTTTTCAAATGTACATTTGAGATTATTGAAACTTAATATTTAATGGTGTAATATTCAAAATACTTATACTGTTCTTGAAAATAACTTCGAGCTTTAACTTTTTTAAACTCTTACTTATATTTAAAAGAATACACGCTTAAACCAAACGAGCGAATTTCGATCAGTCGGAGCGATTTTTGGCCCAGTTTTCAAAATTGCGCTTCTCCTTTAGGAGCGTTTTTCGATCACAAGAGCGGAGCGAAATAAAACAATAAGCGAGTAGGGGAATTCTCAGAAAAAAAACTACTTAAAGAGCCCTTTTGCGGAAATACCGGCAGGTTTCCATGGAAACGAATCGCTCCGCAATGTATAGTTTTTTTTTTTTTCGCTCTTTGGGTTTAAGCGTGTTGTAATCCTAAGAATTATTGCTCAACTCTAGATTTTTAACAAATTTATATTATTATATTTTATTTTCTCGTGTTCTTATATTGCATAAAATTTACGAGTCCTCTTTAGGAAAACTGTTGATTTGCATCTGATTTTAGTTTTGAACATTTTTTTTTTTATTTTTTCGGACGACTATGGATGTATATAAACTGTAACCCGTAATTGAGTGATTGTCTTTTAAAATTTATTTTACTCTCCCTCTCAAATATCTCTTTTGCTTTTCATGAATACATTGCATTATTATGAGGTGTGCACTTTAATTTCTGACATATTGCATTGCAATGCGCCTTTTCATTTTCCTTTATAAATAAATTTTTAGTGACAAAATTGCAAAAGGAAATTGTCCAGTATTAAAGTATTCTTTTGCAAGTGAATATGTATATACATAATTACGCTTCTGCTTTCTTTGTACATTCTTTGTAAATTTCAATAATTAAAATTTTTTCAAGTGTAATGTTTATCCTCAAAGAAAAGTCAATGTAAATATAAAAAATTATAACTCGGATTATGCATTTCGATAATCGTCGTATATTGCTCATTCACAGATATGTAGTTTTCATTCAATATCTCTTTAAAAGTGTTGCAGTATTTTGAGGTGTTCAAAATAATTTGTGAAATTTTACAGTCCAATGAGATATCTACTTTCTTCATAAATATAAGTGACTTAATTGTAAAAGAAAATTGCGCAACAGTAAAATGCATATTTGCAAATGAATATTTATATAGTTATAAAATATGCACAGGAGGAGCAAATGCGTAAGTCCACTATTAAAATCTATTTTTGCAAATGAATATGCATATATAGCACGATTCTACTTTCTTGTATATACTTTGTCAAATTTGATAGTAAAATTTTTTCTAGATTAATATTTATCCTCGAAGTATAGTTACAGTAGATAAAAACTGTACCGCAGATAATGCATTTCAGCAGTCGTTGTATACTGCTTACTCACAGATATCACTTTCTGTGCGAATTATTTGCATTATTCTGAGATATTCAGATCAATTTGTGAGATTTTACAATCCAACGTACCTTTTGATTTTGCTTCATATTTTAAGCCACATAATTGTAGAAAAATGATCTGTACTGAAATCTGTTTTTGCAAGTGAATATGTAGTTGCAGATCATTTTTAAGTATTTTATAAATTATAATTGTTAAAATCCTTTCAATGGCCATTCTTAAACAATTGTTTAAATTTAGTTTTCCAACAGCTGTGCATTGTTCTTGTTTGTATTTCCTATATATTACTTTACAATATATGTGTTCTTCACGATAAATATTGTAATCAAGCGATTTCATTTTAAATAGTAACAATTGTGAAATTTTAATGAAAATAAATTTATTCATTCGAATTGGTTTGAAGATGCGATTTGTTATCTTAAATTTATTCGTGTCATAACTACTTCTATAAAGATATTTCATACAAATGGTTATTCTTTGAATATTGGCATTCTTTTCTTCATGTCTTTAATGGAATACTTTTTTATATGAAAGTATTTCATGTAAAATTCATTAAGTATAGTTTCGTCCGAAAGTATATTATAGTATACTGAATTTTCCGAAACTTAGGAATTTTCTTTTACATTACTCTCTATTACAACCCATTCAAAACATTATCATCAACCACTTTATGAATATTTTTGCTGACAACTTGTCGGGGTTTAGGGTGCAAATCCTCAAACTTGGGTGCAAAACAGTGCAAAACTAGCTCTTTCGAAAACTGTAATTTGTTTCTAAATTTGCTTTCATGGTGGGACTAACTTAACGTTAAGTTGGTCCCCCACATATTGTTTTGCGCATAAATTTTTTGGATTTAGGGTGCAAACCATCAAACTTGGGTGCAAAACGAGCTCTTTCGAAAACTGTAATTTGTTTCTAAATTTCCGTTCATGGAGGGGGGGGGGTAACCTAATATTAAGTTACCCCCCCCCCTCCAAATTATTTTCCTTATAACTTTTTTAGGGTTAGGGTGTAAAACGTCAAACTTTGGTGCAAGTCGGTACAAAACGGGTGCAAAACGACGACATAAAGATATTTGTAAAATTCGAATGAGGGGTTTTAATGAATGTCGTTTAAATGAATACTTTGACCCCCCACATATTGTTTTGCATATTACTTTTGGGGGTTTAGGGTGCAAACCATCAAACTTGGGTGTAAAACGGTGCAAAACGAGCTCTTTCTAAAACTGTAATTTGTTTCTAAATTTGCGTTCATGGGGGGGGGGCTAACTTAATGTTAAGTTAGCCCCCCCCAAGTTGTTTTGCTTATAACTTTTTTAGGGTTAGGGTGCAAAACGTCAAACTTGGGTGCAAATCGGTGCAAAACGATGACATAAAAATATTTGTAAAATTCGAATGAGAAGGGGGCCAACTTAATGTACCTTGTTTTCTGGCCAGATTGATAAGTGGGCGATGTGTTATTTGTTTCTTTTATTTTTCCATGGGATGCATCAAAATTAAAATAATGTTATATGTGATTTAGAGACTTTACTAATAGGGAAATAAACATAATATAAACTTAACAGCAGCACACGTTTTAAAACTTTCAAAATCGAGACAAACGGCTGATTTTGAAACCAATTTCGTAGTATAATTGCATTTTATTTTGAAGAATTTCCATATTTGGAAATATAGAATCTTTTTTTTTTAATTCTATGGTCAAGTACATTTATGACTGATTAATTATTTTGTGGAGGCCGGATTACGCCTCATTCTACCACCCATAAAGTGAAGTATATTAACTAACTAAATTGTGTTTATTATATTAAAATTTATTTTTAGGGCTAATTAATTAGTTAATGGAATTACTAATGTTAATTAGATGTAAATAAAACTAAAACTCCCCTCGTGTTACACTTCAGAGGGGCTTATCCCAGTCATTCTTTCCCGTTTGAGTTTTCAATGTCCATTCTCCTTCTCGCCTACAGCGACAAATGGCGCCATCAGCGCAATAATCAAGCTAATGGATTGAAATGTCAAGCTTGTATTAATACGTCAAATTCAAGTCAATGTCAAGCTTGATTTAAGCTTATGTGCTGTCTGGGGGACCATCTAGTCGGATTTAGATTTTTTAGAGTGGTGTCCGATTCGCCAGTGAATTTTGACAGCAGATCCCAACGTTTGATGCTATTTCCGAAAAAAATTATACAAATCTTGCACCGTTGCGAAAAAAATCTGTAATTCGATACATGTTCTAACGACATCATTTACCACCAAATTCAAATTATGAGTGGCGCAATGTATGTACTCCGCATTAGGCTGGATATCCTTGATCTGTTTTTGTACACCATTATACACACCGATCATCACACTAGCTCCATCATAACCTTGACCCACACATTATTTTAAATCAATATTTTTGTCGATAAAAAATGTAGTCACCTGGTTGACTCGCTGCACTATGATTGCACCTGGTTGAATCTGCCGCACTATGATTGCATGCTGTATAAAAGCCTAGAAACGCTTCTTTTACTTCTATGTCAACTGGCTGTCCCTTTTCCGATCTGGTTATTACTGCATACCTCACAACAATGCTTAACTGGTCTACTTTCGATATGTCCTGTGTCGTATCCATGATGATTGCGAAAAACGGTGACGCTCTAATTTGTTTTAGCAGATGATTTTCAAGTGCTGTCCCCAAGCACTCAATCATTTCATTTTGAATTGTTGCACTCAAATATCTTGTAGATCCTAGAAACAAACAAGAAAGACAAATCATGCCGAACGCATCGATTATGAAACATTTCCCAACATACTAGTGCTCGCGCGCACACACACACACACCCTAAGCAGACAGACCTTGCGTAGTTTTGCTTTAACACAGCACTCGAAATCGGTTAAAAAGAAACAGTTGGAAAGTGTTAAAAAGTATGAGTTTTAATAAAAATTAGAATCTAAACAGTCAATAAAAATAAACAAGAAGATAAATAAAATGAGAACACAATTTAGAAATAAAAAAAAATACCTTTGGGCATATCCAAAACTTGCTGCAATACGTGATCATATCGGGCGAGAAGCTCTACAACGGACAGAAAATTTCCATGATACCTTTCCTCACTTAAATTTTCTCGATGTCCTCTTAAAGCCAATGAACTCTTTGCTAAGGTAAGTATGACATCGAATAACCATTTTCCAAAAAGAGGCTTCTTTACGAATTTCATTTTCAAGTTCTTTGTCGATAGTTTAATTTTTTTTTCCAAAGTTCATACACAGCACATGCTTCCGTATGGCCACTCGAGAAACTGTTGTTTAATTCTTTCTGATAAATGTCTCCAATCCCGAATGCCCGTACACCAAGCATTATTCCTTTGGGAAGCAAGTAACCAGCAGGGTTGACAGTAGGCAGCATCTAGAATTTTAGAATAACACAGCCAAAAACGATGAACTGGTCCATATTTAGAAGTTGAAAAATAGTACGATTTTGAAAAACACCTGTTGTTCTGGTGGGAGTCTTTCGGAAAAGGCCCTAAAGGCTGTAAAGGCCCCATATCAAGAATTTGGCGTTTTTTACTATTACTTAATATCTTGTTCGTAAAGTTTCCCAAGTCATAAGAAGATTGGTGGTTCACATATTCCAAATATGATGAGGTCGATGATTTCTCCGCTGTTACCTGTGTCATGCAGACATCGTCGTCGTTGATGTGATCGATGACATCGTCATGGTGGCGGAATCTTTGACTGCATTAATTATCAAATCTTCTTCAATAGGCTTCTCAACCAGCACTGCAGTGGTCACATTATCTGAGTCACTATCAACAGAAATATTTGGGCCAAAACTACTTGTAGAAGGCTGATTAAAAAATTTGTCTATTTTAGGTAATTTTTGTTTACTGTCTTCTCTTTCCTGACGTTGTTTGCGCTTAAACACACCACTAGGTCTTTTTTTTTATCCATAATTTTATATCTCTAATACATGCAAAATTATTCTTTTACAAGGAACAAGGAACGTAATGTAATGCTACGCTACAAAACATCTTTGGGGAATCCCCGACAAACATTTTATATCGATTAACGTTTGACACGATTGATCGATAGCGGTAGAAAACCTATACAATCATGTACGTAAGAATAGCATTTCTCAAGTAAATATATATATATGTATACTGGAACTCGAATACTTATAGTTATTTTTTCAAGTAACAGTTTACAGAAAAAAATTCTGTCCGAAACTTGTGGGGAATTTCCGAGAATTCTTTCAAGAGTTTGTGATGAAGATCACATATTTTTCGTGTCTAAAATAATGTTCCTTTGCTTTGCGTTTCTAAATCAAAATGTTTGGTATTCAATTTTTATCTCTCTCTCCACTTAGCATTTCGGCTAGGTAAAATGTTTTTCTGACCGCGACGCTGTGTCTAGCTTTTCTGTTCTCTTCTAAATTACTTTGGGTTTAGCGTATACAATGTAAATTCATTGGTGCCTGCTTGTCGTAACTTCATGATAGAGTTGTCATGATTAAAGTAAAAGTAGTACTATCGATATGGAAAGAGTCAAAAGTAAAAAACATCGTCTTATTTGACTAGCGTAGTACTACTTACCCAGACAGCACAGCAAACTTGCAGCAAGCTTGATTTATCAAGTCAATAAGCTTGAATTAAGCTTGAAAATTTCAAGCGTGTAAGCTTAATGCAAGCTTGAATCAAGTGTTCTAGTTTACACTTGCCCAGCTTGCATTAAGCTTGACATATCAAGCTTAAAAAATTTTCCTAAATACACGGGGCGCCGGTCGGCGAACTCGCGCCACATATTTTACTTTGCCACGCATTTTCCCCCTCTACGCTGAAATTTCAATTTAATTTAATCTGTTTCCATCGAGTGTTCGTGGCTGGATTAGAACCCTGGACCTTTCGGTTGGGAGTCGAGCTCGCTATCCGTTCAGCTACTAAGCTTCACACAGATATGACTAAAGTTTGGAGTGACTTATCACGCCGTTTTCTCGCCAGCTTGATAAGTGGGCGATGTGTTATTTGTTTCTATTATTTTTCCATGGGATGCATCAAAATAAAAATAATGTTATGTGTGATTTAGAGACTCTACTAATAGGGAAATAAACATAATATAAACTTAAGAGCAGCACACGTTTTAAAACTTTCAGTACCGCAACACTCATGAGCAATACTGTTGGCCAAAATCGAGACAAACGACTGATTTTGAAATCTATTCGTAGTATAATTGTATTTTATTTTGAAGAATTTCCATATTTGGAAATATAGAATGGGTTTACTTACTTAACACAAATTTTGTGTTAAGTAATCTGAAATCAAAGAAACAGATAATTTAACGATACTTCGAAATGCTATATCACAGTTGCTAACATGTATGGAATACAAACACTTTAGTCATTTTTGTAAATATTTCTTAAAATAACAAATAATTGAAAAATTTTGCTATTTTTTAACGCTAAAAATTCTCTTTACAAATGTGGTTAGTTATTTTCCTACATATTGGTATGCTATATCGATATAGAGCATTTCGAAGAATTAAAAATAAGTTTAAATTAATTTATACAAATGTAAATGTGAATTATTTTCATTGTTCATACTTTATAATTAAAAAAATTATTTAACTTCTGAATTTTTTTTTAATCCTTTGTAATTTTATTTTAAAACTACAAAAGTGTAAGATGTAAGATTTTTGGGCCCTAAAATCTGTAGGCCCTGGGCAGTTGCCCCGTTTGCCCTGCCGGTAATATGGCACTGGTAATAAAATAAAACACATCTTTTACGAACTTTCAGCAAAGTTGAGGACCTAGACAATTAATGTCCATTCTCTTTCACAGATGGCGCCATCACTGCGCACTTTGAAAGCTAAAATCAAGCTAAAGTCAAGCTTGCATTAATACGTCAAATTCAAGGAAATGTCAAGCTTGATTTAAGCTTATGTGCTGTCTGGGTAGTATAAGCTAAATCGCGATGGAGAGGTACTTTTTATAAAATAAAATAAAAACTGTGATTCTCATAAGACTCAATGTTGAATGCAAAAAATATCAAAGTTCTATATCTTTTTACTGGTTCTCTGTAGTTTTTCATTTATTTAACGAGATCATTATCTTATCATAATCTACTAATATAGAAAAATTTAAACGGTAACTCTCTGACCGACAGTACTGTCTTAAAGTCGTAGTGCAACCTATTTTATTTACATTCCAAAGATGAGAGAATTTGCAGCTAGTTCAATACGAGATTTGTCGGCCAGAGTCCGAGGGCCCCAGAGCTTGGGGGCCCCGGTGCACCGCACCGTCTAGCCCTTCGATACTACGCCACTGGTACAAACCCGTCAACGACGGGTACTTCAGCTTGTTATAAACTATGTTTAAAAAAATAAAATGTCGTAGTAAATATTTTTGCTAGTTGCGTGTGCTGAGAAAAAGGGGTTTCATCCGTACTTGCAGAGAAGAGAGAACGATTTCCTAAGACGAGCTTATTCACCTCTTCTTGGCTCTCTGCCTAATTCAATTAAGGTAAGAAAATCCCTAGATCTGAACAATGAGCGGAAACGAATGCGGTTGTGAAATAGAAGATGATGCTTGGTTTATTTGGCAATGAATCCCAAATAAGTACGTATATGAAAATTTTTATGAATTTTTAACACTTTTCCAACAAGATTGTAAAGTGTTTATAATTTCCGTTTATCTATATGTCAGTTCGTGCTATAATAGCTTTAAATATGCATTGAATGCTACGAAATTTATACATGTTATTCCCCTATGCAGTGTACCATGTACTCCATTGGAAATGGGGTATACGTAGCATTGGTATTTTTTTTACAGGAGCATCCGAAAAGAATTCCTGTACATTACACTGTATGAGCAAGCAATCATTCTTTAAATATTTTAAAGAACATTTCCCAACAGGTAGGAAGCGTCCGCCTTGGTGGGGCCAGAAAAACAGGCAAAAAGCAAGTGATAATGATTAGAGATGAGACGGGCTCAGCCCGAGCCCATGGCCCGAACCGGGCTCGGGCTCTGTAATTCACAATTGCGTTCGGGCTCGGGCTCGTGAAAAATTTCTTCTTTATTGAACATACTCCTTGAAACAGATTTTAAAAAGTAAATCAGGAGGAAAATAAAAATACTTATAAAAAAAAATAGTGGCACGAACACCTAGAAGGTGCGTGAAGCTCTTTAAGAGTGTTTCAGAACGGCGGCTTATATTACTTAGTTAGTCATGACATCCGACATTATTGGATAAACATAGATATAAAGAATTAGAAAGTGCATTGAGAGTTTGCAACTATATTTGTCTTTAATTTGGATAAACGGCAAAATTTATCGTATTCTATCAATGAAGTAATTGAACATTTTTTATCTTTAGCTGAAATTTCGGGCTCGGGCTCCGGCTTAAATAATATTGCTCGGGCTCGGATTAAAAGTCCTCGGGCTCGGGCTTCAAAAAATGAGCACGAACTCATCTCTAATAATGATCACTTTATTTATTCTTAACTAGCTT
The DNA here is from genome assembly GCA_038373885.1 of Cheiracanthium punctorium. NCBI lineage: Eukaryota > Metazoa > Arthropoda > Arachnida > Araneae > Cheiracanthiidae > Cheiracanthium > Cheiracanthium punctorium. Next base: position 13,475 of record JAWZYV010015546.1, read on the forward strand.
CTACCCGCGACCTTCGCCCGCGTCGCTTTACAATTAGGTTCAGAGAGAAATGAAGCATGTGTGTAAAACAAAAAAGAAATAGTTTGATGACACTTGGGATATCGACAAAAAGGACTGTATTTAAATATTATTTCTTTTTTATTTATATTTTAAATCCCTTCTTTATTAAACGAGGAATATTTGTATCTTTAATATATTTTAAAGTATTGATATTTTTAAAGCAATTTTTCAATTATAAATTACTTGTGGATTACATTCGGTTGTTTTATGTACCATTATTAAATGCCATGTATTTTGCATTCATTCCCTGTTAGACTTTTTACTTTCCGAACATGTGCCATCTGAGGAAAATATTGTAATCATGAAAAAATTCGACTTCTAGATTTCTAGATTTGGGTGTATTTACACGTTTTGAGGTTTTTGAATTAATTTATGCTATTTTTACGAGATGTGTGTGTGTGTGTGTGTGTGTGTGTGTGTGTGTGTGTGTGTGTGTGTGTGTGTGTGTGTGTGCGTGTGCGTGTGCGTGTGCGTGTGCGTGTGTGTGTGTGTGTGTGTGTGCGCGCGCGCGCGTGTGAGTGAACACTATAGCTCATAACGGTACATTCAATTGAGCTCAAATTGAATATATATGTTATAAACAACCATCGTGAGACGGTATTGATTTTGGTGTGTATAGGACTTATAGCTTTTCCACAGGGCTACGACAAAGCTTTCTTTTACATTATGGCATATGGGGAAAGTCTTGAAAGTGCGCTAGCGTTTAAACGGTACATTCGATTGAGCTCAAATTGGGCATATATGTAATAAACCACCATCGTAAAACCGGTATTGATTTTGATGTGTATAGGACTTATAGTTTTTCTACAGGGCAACGACAAAGATTTCTTTTACATTATGGCATATGGGGAGAAAATCTTGAAAGTGCGCTAGCGTTTAAACGACAAAGATTTCTTTTACATTATGGCATATGGGGAGAAAATCTTGAAAGTGCGCTAGCGTTTAAACGACGCTTTCGATTGAGCTTCAGTTTGGTATATATGTTTGAAATATTCATCGATTAAAATTTATTTAAATGCTCGGTAATGATCTTAATCGTAAGTGTTCGGAAAGTCAAGTGGAGTCACTCCAGATTTTTTTTTTTTTTTTTTTTTTTTTTTTTTCGGAGCATTCATTTGTTCTATTATTGTCAATGTTTAGGTTGTCATAAAGTTATTGTAAAAGAATATTTTTAATCTATTCTGGAGTTTATTTCATATGATTTAAAGTGCGATTTTATATTAATAATTATTATTTAGTTCCAATTGTTTTTTTATTTTGAAGTGTGTGAATTTATGAAAGAAAATTTTGTGTTTAAAGCGTCTAAATTTATGAGATTCATTATACTGTAACGAATTTTCGGGACAACCCGCTGTTCTGGGGTTTCAAATAGTCAAAAATTCGTATTCTAAGAGTCGGATAGTTAAATTTTGCCTTTTGTTGCATCAAAATCGGTCAACTAGAATCGGAGATACGGAGGTGTCGGTTTCCCCATACATTTGTATGCAGTTTCTAGAAATCTGGAGAAATATTGGACCTAGGCCTTCGGTAACTTCACTTTTGGGGACTTCTTTTTGGCGCCAAATTTGGCGTTATTTCGCCAAAAGTCGCCAGGCTTGGCGGCATTTTGGTCATTTGGCATGATTTTCCCAATGGGGCTGGTAAAGTTAGTTTTTCTGCATTAAAATCATATATTGGCTAATGATTCAGCTATGTTTGGGGACTTGTTAGCGAGGTCCCGAGTTTTCTGGAATGCACGTCGGAAAGTATAAGAGGAAGGGGGCTCCCCCTATCCAGTCAGTGTGAATTGAGCTCCCGTCGAGTGAGTTTGCTGTGTTAAGCTTTGCATTGACGCTATAGAAGCGGTGTTTCCGCGTGCTTTTCGCTGCTGATTTTTAAGTGCTGTGTGTAAATAGAGGTCTGCATCGCCACGCCACTCCGCCGCCGGCGAGGTCAGGGCCGGATACAACTGATCACACAGGCCCGGGAAATATATGTAAACGGCAGACCACATTACATTTTATTCTGGACAAACATACACATTATATTTTACGACATGCATGTGAAAGTGACCGGCCTACTGAAAAATTTCCCGATGGCCGAGGTCTAGGCCGGCGAATAACGCTGACTTTACACAGCGGCGTACAATCGGCTTCAAAACTTTTTTAAAATATATGAAATGTTGAAAGTTTAGGTACAATTTTTATGTACCTAAACTTTCAACATTTGATTGCTTTAAAGATGTAATTTGATTGCTCTAAAGCAAATAATCGTATAATGATAACTAAATGTATCGTGAATGTGCTATATAAACAACATAAACCTATCCGATTTTGATAAAATCTAGTGTTTCAGTTTTGCAGTAGAAATATTTTAAAACTGTACCACAACGGCAAGCTCATACTCTGGAGCTCCACCAGTGGCCGAGCGCATAGCGCTCTGAACTGGGAGATGGAAGGTGCCTGGTGTTCAAAACCAGGTCGCGTCCACCGACCTCACCGGTCGTAGTTTTCCATGGCTTCCTCCGAAATTTAGAGTAGATACGGATTAGGACCCCTTAGAAAGACCCCCATGGTGCCCCCCCCCATTACAGATGAGTTCGGGCTCATTTTTTTTTAAGACGAGCCCGTGGACTTTTAATTCGAGCCCGCCCGAGCGATATTATTTAAGTCGGAACCCGAGCCCGAAATTTCAGCTAATCTTATAAATAAAAATGAAATTCTGTTTGTTTGTTTGTTTGTTTGTTTGTGGATTTGAGTTGTATACAAATCCACAAAAATGGACCTATCAGCCTGAAATTTTGCACAGATATGTAAAATAATATAGAATAAATCATAGTCCACTTTAAAACTTTGAAAGTCCACCCGTTCCCGGAATTTAAGAGATTTTTTATGTTCTCCATGCAAAAACCTTTCGTAATTGTAACCCCTGCAGTAAAAAAAGTGTGAAATAAGGATCGTGGTTGCCATGTGTGCCGATTTTGCAGAATAAGATGTTTTAAATTCTCAAAGTAAAAATAAAAGAATAATAATGATTTTTTTTGTTAGTTTATATTTGTAAGATTATTAATTTTTTATTATAATATCGTGTGCATGGGAAATCGGAGCAGGAATGAAATGTTTTATACGCAAAACAATAAGAATTGAAGATTTCCGAGGCTAATATGTAATTTTTTTTTTAGTTTGGCGAAAAAATAAAATGGCTCAAATGCTGATTTTGAGAAAGTGAGTTCTAGCGGTTTGCACAGTTTTCGGCTTGGCGCAATTTATTGAGAGCTTAAGGAAATAGATTTATTGAAAGCAAGTGCAAAGGTTCTATTAGAATACAGAGTTAAATTTTAATGATCCGTAAAGAAATAATGCAGTTATTAAGGGATTTCAAGCGATCTATCTTCAGAATTCTCGCCAATTGAGTACATTGATTTAAGTTGGGGGAATTCCGCCAAATTTCAGAAAATTGAAATCTTCTCATTTAGTACATCGGAGTAACGATGAATAAAACACGTTATAGTTGATAATTTTAAAAAATTCGGTTGTATTAAGGGATTCCCCTTTTCAAATAAATGTGTGCTTTACTTTTTGGCGGCCGATCCATTTCCCATATTGATTGCTGCTAAGTCAATGCTTCGAATGATTTCCTGAAACAACTCTTGCAAAATGGCGTATGTTGGCACTTTGGCGAGGCTTAGATTTGAAACTGGATTTTATTTGAGACTGGGATATATAATAATACCGGTTATAGATAAAAATGAATGTTGGTATGTGTGTATGAGGTTGAAAAACTCCAGCACCGTTGCACCATGAAATTTGGTTCACCTAAGTCTTTTATCATTGAGAAGCTTTTTATGCTATCCGTTTTCCTCTAACTTGCCACTAGGTGGCGCAGCAGAACGTCGAATTCTATTCCGTTTAGCCGTTTACTATGCGAATATCGTCCAACCGATTTCGATGAAATTTGGTACACGCAGATATTAGAACACGGAGAATATTTTTCAGTATCCATTTTGCTGTAACTTGCCGCTAAATGGCGCTGCAACACATCAACTTCTATACCGTTCGACTGATCGGCATAAAATTTCTTATACTTACACATTTCAGCACGAGAATATATTCTAACTGTGTTCCTTTTGATGTTACTCACCACTAGATGGCACTGCAATGCATTATTATTTTAACTCGCCACTAGATGACGCTGCAGCAGGCCAAATTCTTGACCATTCAAACGGTCGCTATGAAAATCAGTATACATAGCTATTTGAACAATGAGAATATTTTGGCGTTATCCATTTTGCAATAACTCGCCACTTGACGGCACTGTAGCAAATCATTACTTTAATTAACCATTAGATCGCGCTGCAGTGTATCACTTCTTGACTGTGCAACTGATCGCTATGAAAATAGGTATACATAGATATTTGAACACGGAGAAGAGTTTGGCGCTATCCATTTTCCTATATAATTTGCCACTAGATGTCGCGTCGTCAGCACTGTCCAACCTTTCGTCCTGAAATTTCGTATTCATCGATATCTGAATGCGAAGAATATTTCCGCCGTATCCGGTTTGCTAAAACTCTCCACTAGTTTGCGCTACGCCGCATGGCCTTCTGCACCGTACAAACGATTGCCTTGAAATTCGATATGCATGGTTATTGAACACAATATAAAGCGATATCCATTTTGCTATATCTCTTTATTACAATAAATAGTAATCCCCACAAATCGTAATATCAAAAAGTCCATTCATTCACGTGCGAAGAACGGGTACTTGAGCTAGTAGATAAATAAAAGTGTATTACTTCATTGGTACAATATGAGAAACAGGGAGTAATAGGGGGAAGGAGATAAAGCGAAACGTTGGAGAAACGTCAACTCCGCGGCGCACGAAAAGGAGGCGCAACGATCGACCTCCTCCCGTGTTCAGCATTACTCGCTATGAGCAAATGAGCCAATTATGCATTTTATAAAAAGGAAAACATATTTTAACGTAAAATATGAAACAAAAATAACTCTACTTGAGTACTTTTATTAATAAAACACAGTTTTGTATTTTTTCCGAACCTTTTTCTAGGCGAATTTAAACAAGAATTTATTTATCGACAACCGAAACTTCCCGACGGCGGCTCCCACCGAAGCAGACGACAGGGAGGGAGAATTTACCAGGGAGGGAAACCTACCGACGACCTCCTTTTTTATGGTGCCGCAGTGAACAAACATTTTTACTAGGGATCGACCGATACCACATTTTAGCCGATGGCCGATACCGATACTTTACCTATAAATTCATTTTCAGAAATAGCCGATACCGATACTTTTAAGTTATGGTATCGGCCGATACCGATACTTAACCGATACCGATACTTTACATAATTTAATGTCATTTAAACCTGCCTCTATTGGGCAGTTTTTGTAACGAGAGTGTAGTTCTCGTTAAAATGAATACGATGAAATTTGATCCCAGTAGAAAGTATTAAAAAGAAAAAGCAGTGGATACGTTGAAATGTGAATTTATAGTAGTTCTAGTCTTTCTTTTCTATTCAAATTATGCCAACGAATGGCCGAGTTTATAAAAAAGCTGAGCACTAGGAAGCGTCTTAGTGTGCAGGTTCGGAATTCTTTCTCCTCGCGTGGTCGATCGTGGTCGCTGTCGATCTAGCAGTCTAGAGTTTGGGCGATTTTCTCCAGATGTTACGTGAATATGCGTTAGACTCCCTTAAAATGTCCTCCGCCCAAGCCCCCACCCTATAGGTAGATGCCCCTCATTTAGGCTTGACAGAACACAAACACGGGGGGTGGGAGTTAAAGGGATATAAGATAATCCATTTCATTTCCGGTGCCGACTGGTGCAAATATTTAAATCAATTTTTCTCAACCTCTATTTTCTCGCCTAATTGTTGCTATGAGCCAGATAAAAGGTTTCCACATTAGACCAAAAACAGCTTCCTGCTTGCTCTTACTATATGTGTCTTTCTTGCAATTTTTATTTAGATTTTCTTTAATTAGAATTCTTTCACATATGAAAATATTTTTTAGATTACTTAAACTGCATTAAATTGTGATAATGTATAAACTGTACAGTATTATGTAAGTACACATGCATTTAGATATTGTTCATTAAATACGTATATAAATCCTTCCCTTAAAATGCATAATAAGTTCACATTAATTAATGGTTTTATTTATCTGCGCCAATTATTTAACCACTAAGTGAATTATTAAATGTTTTAGCAAGATTTCTGTTTAATATGAACTCATATGATCATTTTTAAGTTATTTTTGAAAATCCAAATATTTTGGTTCTCCGGACAGGGTTAAGTCACAATTAATCCGGAAGGATCCATGTATTTGATCTTTTCCGTACGAAGAGCAGGTACACACCGATTAGTCCTGTGTTTCCCTTACATATAAACCAAATACTATTATTCACAAGAAATATGTTTTTTACCCCAAAATTGGAAATAAACTATATAATAATTAGTATTACTAATTATACTAATACAGCTTTAATTTTTTAAATTAACTATATAAATAATTATTAGATATTGATAATTATTACACTTCTCAAAACAGAATGATACACAAATCTGTAATTGCCCGAGACTATAAGTTTCTCTATAGCGAATTTTTCAACTGGAACCAAGCGAGTTCGTTATAGGGAGATTCAATTGTGTGTGTGTATATATATATATATATATACACACACAATTGAATCTCCCTATAACGAACTCGCTTGGTTCCAGTTGAAAAATTTGCCATAGAGAAAATTTTGTTGTACAGAGATTAGAGATTTTTGCAGTTATTTCAACAAATATTACAAACTTTTTAGTTGTCATATATATATGTATATATATTAGGGCGATTCATAAAAGACCCCAAAATTTTTTCCCCCTTTTTTTTAACTCTCAACCCCTAAAAATGGTCTATTCCACTAGAAAATATACCAGTATTTTTTAAAAAATTTTTAATTGATATTTAAGGGTCGCTACCGAATTTTGAAATATGAGAAATGAAGCAAAAACGATAAATTTTTAAATAAAAAATTTTATTACAATCAGAATACAGTTTTATGAATGAAAATACTAAATAACAGTGTTGAAACCTCGAAGTAGAAAGAAAGAAAAAATGTTATATAAAATTTGACTTATTGACGTTGGGGTTTTTCTGTCTATAATTCTTAACTAACAACATCAAGTACTGCTTCTGCTCCTCATCGTTTGTATGTAATTTGTTGTATTCTTCCATCAAAGCAACACCTCGTTCAGCTATATCATTAACGACTCTCATGTTTTGTACAATTTCTTTAGCTGACCTGTAGCTTTCTTCTTCTTCCCACAGCTCAGGATCTTTTTGTATGAACTCGCATGAAATACCAGTCGTGTTGAAAAATTTCATTGTATTTGTTGTAACGAAATCTTTGATTTTTGATTGCATCATACCTCAAAGATGCCTTTTTAGGACTGTTTTCCGAACTTTCGTTATTCAGTGCTAAAATCATTCTGCGTTTTGTTTCATTAGAAATTCACTTATCAAAAAAAGCTAGAGCAACCAGTTCTTCAGAAAGATACCAAAGATGACCCAACATCTTTTTCCCGGCAACTTTGGCTAAAACTGTATCATGTTTTTCGAACTCAACTATGTCCTTCAAAATCTTCAGGTCATTTTCAGGTGTCATATAAGCCACTGGCACTGTAAACCAGTATTTTGCATAGACAAGTACAACAAATATGCAGATATCCGTAATGGCCTTAGCTTCTTTAATTGTGATCTTAAGCTGGTGCTTAAATAGAAATATTTTCAATGCATATACAGCTTTCGCCATCCAACGTGCACGGTGCATTCCAGAAGGGGCTTTGAATGAGATACCGCTTTCAGGAATCCCTCCTAAAAAGATAATGATTAAATGAAGGAGCTCCTTGTAATCGTCACGAGGCTGAAATTGTTGAAGTTGATTCTGAGCAAAAGTAATTATATCAGTCGCAGCAGTTTGAACGCAATTCCAAGTAGATGGTTCAAAAATTGCAGTTTTCAAGTCTTCCTGATTTATTTTTGTCCAACTGCTCTTAAATTTTTTGAAAATTATAATTTCAGGACCGCTGGATGGTCCAATAGCTGATACTACGACAGCTTCCAGTATGATTTCTAAGATGTGATGCCGACAAGGGAGCCAAATCAATTCTTTTTGCATTTTTTGTTCCAAAAGAATACAGGCTCCGTTTATTCGCCCAGTATTAGATGCCGTTGTGTCGAAGCACATGCATCTTATTTTATCACGTAAGTTCCACGATGAAATTGTCTCGAAAATAGCAGACGCCATGGTTTCTCCTTTGCCATCTGGAAGCTTAGCAACGGCCGAGAGCTGGACCACTCCTTTTCCAGATACCAAGATTGGTAGACGATCTACTACTTCATGCCCTGTTATGTCCTCGAGCATTTTTCCATCCCAGTGCACAGTTAGTGTAGTTTGGGGTTGGAAATCAGATTTTATTGATTCAGCAAGCTGCAGTCTATTATTCATTCTTTGGCGACGTATAGAGGAATAGCTTACGTTGTATTCTGATACATTACAGCCTAGACTTTTGAGTGTAGATGTCAAAACAACAGTTGCTTTCCGGTCGCTCAATTTAGCGACATCGAGACTAGTTGCTAAATTAGAATCTAGGATTGTTTTTCGGCCTCGTTTCCTTGATATCGAAAAATCTTTGCTTGAAGAAGGTCCTGGCTTCGGAGAATTAGGACGACTTTGACTCATGTCACTATCACTCCTGTCCTCTGTAGAAGAAGTAGCTGAAGATGACAATAAATCGTATTTCTCAGTTAGTCTATTTATTGCTTCTTTTTCTTTCATTTTTTCCAACTTAACTTATTTTTCTAATTGTTTAGCAAGTTTTCTAGCATACTGTTTATCAGTTAAAATTTTTTATTTGGGAATACCTTATTCCCCCGTACACGATATATATTTCGGTTACACACATAACCATCTTCAGTCGTTTCTGGATTCGTTCTGGCGGCTGGGGAATGTCATACGCATAAAATGTTTTTTTTCTTTTTCTCCCGCCCCCCCCCCCTCCTGCAGTGGGAGGTGCTCAATTTATTGGTACTTGCTTGATATAGGGGTGGCCGGAAGTAGAGAAGGAAACGTGTAGACCCAAAAGGGTGTTATTGCAGTTAATTTTTAAACTTTGAGAGTTGGTAGCGACCCCTAAATATCAATAAAAAATTCTGAAATTAATAACCAATTCATATTTTAGTAGATAGAATGATATTATGGGTTGAGAGTCAAAAAAATAAAAACTTGAATTTTATGAATCACCTTAATATATATGAATGAACTCTTTTTCGAGTCAGCACAGTGAGAAAATAAACGTTCATAAAACTGAAGTAAAATTATAACCTACCTCTCGACATTTGTTTTTTGCAATCCTTTCAGAGAGCGTATTTAGTGTTGGGCACCAATTCAAAATAACTTAGAAGTGTTAGGAAAAGTAACTGTAAACCTTACCTTAAAGGTTCCATGACATGTGGCTGTGTTCTCTTTATTATATCTGAATGCTGTATAACTTAACTTTAATTATTTGCCTTAAAATCTAAAGGCACTGATAGCTCTTATTTTTATTAAAGTTCTTACTTAAAACTATTCTAATATCAACGCTTCAAACAAGCACCTAATTGCTGCAAAACGTTTTGCATAATGTGTTTCTGTTTTTGGCCGCTAGAGGCGCTGTACTCCCGGCGACTTGCCGCGGAGCTATTTTCTCCTTTTTCTTTTCACGTCACAGGTCCGCAGTCCTTGGTGACGTCGTTGCCTGGCCAATAGTATAAAAGTTCGCCGTTCGCCGCGAGAGATATAGAGAGGAGGCGAAAAGGGTGATGCGACAGATGCGTATGGAAGGACGCTCGAAGCCAGCCATGTGAGATGCTCTGAGCTGAGTCAAACGGTTAATCTGGCGAGCCATCCAGTCGCAGCTTCCAACAAAGCCTTTTTTTGATTATGCCGCTACAAGCTTATCTCAAGGTGATGCTGTTCGGTTTGTTGTCCAGAATGTCCGATGCCACATAGATGCTGTACCACATCAAATGCCTGTTTTTTGTTTCCATTTATTCATCCTCATCTGTATACCAGCCTTCATGCTTCATTACTTAAATTAAAGAACTATCAAGGTAAACGTTTTTGTCATCCTTTACCTGGCAAGCCCTCAATTCATTTTCTTACTAGCTTTCACTGCTCAAAGTTTTGAGGTATAAAACTCTGCTAAATACAGACATTTCGGTTATGGGCCTCTGCCATTTAAAAATTATGTGAAGATTACGTTATTAAGTATATGCATGTATTCCTTGATTTTAACTATTTACAAAAAGATTTTAACGAGCATTAAGAGGGCGGGCCCTGATTAGAAGTTTTTAATTACATAAATCTATCTGAAATCAAAAAAAAAAAAAAAAAAAAAAAAAGAAAAGAAAAAAAAAAAAAATGGAAACTATATCGATGCAAGTTGATAAATTGGGCTCTGATAACTATGAGACATGGAAAGAAGATATAAAAGTCTTGTTAATAGATAGAAATTGCTGGGATATTGTAACCGGCGAAGAAATTAGACCAAAAGAAACGGAAGTTAAAGAGTTGAGGGATTATAAAATTAGATACGGTAAAGCATATAGTACCATATATTTAAATATATCCAGTGAATATAAACCCCTCCTCGCCGGGACATATGATCCCAAGGAAGTTTGGGAAAAGCTAAAGAAACACTTTAAGCCCGAATCAAGAGCTCGTTCTATCGCTTTGACCGATGAGTTCTTTTCATGCAGAATTAACGACAATGAGGAAGTAGGATTATTTGGTGCTCGTTTAAAATCTATTGCAACGCAGTTGCGTGAAGCTGGTACACCATTAGCGGATTGGTACCAATCTTTTCAATTAATTAGATATTTACCCCCTGAGTACGCAGGGATTGTGCAGGCCATCTATAGATGGGATGACGATGAATTTAAGTTCGATAAAGTCCTAGCTGAATTATTAGCCGAGGAAGCCAGGTTGAAACAAAGCTTAGGCGACCGTGCAGCTATTGCTATGTCCAGTCAAGCCAAACATGAAAAACGTACCCCTCGTAAAGGAAACTTTAAACGTGAGACGAGGCGCTGCTATGGATGCGGGAAAACCGGACATTTAAAAATCAACTGCAGACACCCACCTCCCCAAAAGCAAAAAGGATCTTATCACCCTAAAAATTTTATTATTGAAGCTTATTCTAACCAAGTAATTGAAAATGATCGTTCATGGGTTTTTGACACTGCCGCAAGTAATCACTTTTGTAATGAAAGAGATCTATTTAAATATTTTACACCCATTAAGGGTAAGTCAATGTCCGTCGCCATAAATGGTATTGAATGTCCTGTCGAGGGGAAGGGAACCGTAGTTCTGAATTTCCAGAACGGAAAGATGAAACATGTTTTGAGAAATGTTTTATACTCCCCTGAACTAAGACGCAATTTACTATCTGGTTCTATCCTCGATTCAGAAGGTCTTACCTTTAGAGGTGGTCAGGGTAAAGTTCATGCATTTCTGAAAAATAATCGAAAATTATTCACCGCCTATAAGAAGCAAGGACTGTACTTTTTGTATCCCAAGTATGATAAATTGAAGCGAAATTCTAAAAATACTCACGAGAAGAAACCGGAAGCAAATGTCTCCTCTCCCCCTAAATCGGAAGATTTAGAACTCTGGCACCAAAGGTTCTGTCATATTAATTATAAGTCCATAGTTGAAACTAGCAAATCAAACTGTGTCTTTGGCCTTCCTACTTTAAGAGCAAACCCCGAAATATCATGCCATAATTGTAAAATAGCTAAAACGAGACGTAAAAGCTTTAAAAGCATCCCTTCAATCCGCTCAACTAAACCCCTACAACTTTTACATATGGATGTCTGTGGTCCACTTCCCAACCAGTCAATAGTTGGTCATCGTTTCTTTTTAACAATAACAGACGACTACTCCAGAAAGACTACCGTATATCCTATGAGAAAGAAAACCGAAGTATTTGAGTGTTTTAAGAAATTTCAAAGAAGGGCAGAAAGATTTTTAAACACTAAAATTATTAACATCAGAACCGATAATGGGATGGAATTTTGTAATAACGAATTTAAAAAGTTTTTAGATGAAGAAGGGATTCACGCTGAAAGAACAAACGACTATACTCCCGAGCAGAACGGAGTTAGCGAGAGATACAACTACACTGCCCTAGATGCTGTAAAAGCTATGCTAAGCTCAAGCGGATTAAGTAACAGCTTTTGGTCAGAAGCACTACTTTGTTTTACCTACGTTTGGAACCGAACTTGCCACGCTAATCAAGTAAAAACGCCTTTTGAACTTTTTAGTGGCCGTAAACCTTCCATTAAACACTTAAGAATTTTTGGCTCGAAAGTTTACGTGGGAGTACCTCGTCAATTAAGAAATAAACTTGACATGAGGGCAAAACAGGGCACTATGGTGGGTTACGCGATGCAAAGTCGTGGATACAGGATTTGGATCCCTGGCGATAGGAAAGTAATCGAGACTTCTAACGTTAGATTCGAAGAGGAAATACAAAAACATGAAAGCAATGGAGTCGTACTGGACCCTATAAGTTCACCCAACGAGGATTCGGGGGATAGTGAATGTGAAGACGAAACACAGGAAAAGGATTTTATTTTTGACAAAAAGAAAGAAATGTATTTAGGTAAGCCAAGTACATCTGAGGAAGGGGAAAGTGACGAATCTGAAGGGGAGAGGGAATCCTATAGAAACGTAAAAACGCAGCTTAAAACAGTAAACTGGGTTAGAAGAGCAGTTCCAAGAAGAGACAAGTCTCGAACCGATATTTATTACGGAATTGAGGGCAGTAATGTTAGGTTAAGATCCCATAATGATGTAAAAAGCTACTGTAACAAACACGGGATTAAATATGATCCAGAAATGTTTTGTTTTAAAGGTAAAAATACATACTCGGGCATTGTACAAGATGAAGCTAATTTTTCAGATTCCTGACTAGAAGAAATTCAAATACCAAATAATTTTTTCCAGGCAATTAAATCTCCCGAGGCAGAGAAGTGGATGCAAGCTATGAATGACGAGCTAGATATAATGAATGAAAGAAAAGTATGGGACTTAGTTCCGAAACCTGAAAATGCGAAAATCATCGGAAACCGATGGGTGTATACAGTAAAAAGAGACGCTAGTGGAAAAATCGTACGTTTTAAATCAAGACTCGTCGCCCAGGGTTTTGGGCAAAGAAGAGGGGAAACTTACGATCAAGTCTTTAGTCCTGTTGTTAATTTTACTGTAATTCGTTTCTTTTTCTCATTACTAGTAGGTCACTATAAATGGAACCACTCTCAAGCTGACGTAACCTCCGCGTACCTGTACGCTCCGATTGAAGACGAAATTTATATGTTCCAACCTCAAGGTTTCAAGGAAGAAGGTAAGAAAGATTTTGTATGTAAATTAAATAAAGCCTTATATGGTTTGAAGCAGAGTGGCAGAGAATGGTTTAATGAGTTTCACAGAATTTTAACTGAATTACACTTTTTCAAGCTTGAGTGGACCAACTGCGTTTATGTTTACAACAATCTAGTAGTGTTACTTCTATACGTTGATGACATTGTACTCCTAGCTAAAACAGAAAAAGAAATAAACCACGTATTCGATTTATTAGAAGGAAAAATCAATCTTAAGAAGTTGGGGAAAACAAGAAAACTATTAGGCGTTCAATTTATAGAAAATGAAAATGGCTTATTTATACATCAAGAGGAATACATAAACAAGATTTATAACCGCTTTAAAAGTTTTAATATACCCATCTCATCCCTTCCAATCGCTCCGGGTATCGTAATGTCAAAAATGGACTGTCCAACTAACGCCGCAGAAGTTAAAGAAATGGAAAAATTTCCCTATCGCAACATCTTAGGATGTTTGTCGTTCCTTGCAAGCAGAACCCGTCCAGATATTTCATACGCAGTAAATGTTTTATCACAATTTCAATCTAATCCCGGATATAATCATTTCAATCAATTATTAAAATTACTTGGCTACGTTAAATCTACTTCACACCTCAAATTAAAATTATCTAATATAAATCATATTTCCATAAATTGCTACTCAGACGCTGATTTTGCTTCAAACAGAGATGACCGAGTGTCAATGGGAGGATATATTTTAATGCTGGATCAAACCCCCATATCATGGCGTACGTCGAAACAGAAGTGTGTCGCTCTATCTTCGATGGAGTCGGAATTTATCGCCCTGACAGAAGCCTCCAAAGAATTGCTGTGGATACAAAGAATTTATAATGAGCTGATAAACCTAAAACTACTTCCCAAAGACCTGGATAAAGTTACACTTTTTTGCAACAATACTGCCGCCATAGATTTCAGCAACTCTCCCATTGAGAACAGCCGGACGAAGCACATACATGTAAAGTATCACTTTTTAAGAAGCCTAGTTATAGATAAATTATTTACCTTAAAATATATAAATACAAAGAATAACCCAGCAGATATTTTCACAAAACCTCTTCCAAAGACTGGACTTACAACATTCAACGAAAGACTTTTTTGTTCAGTATCAAAGCCCTACTCCCACTAAAGGGAACCTAGGCAAAATTTTTGAAAAGTCTCTTTAGACTTTTTTTTGAAAAGAAAATTTCAAAGTACTACTCCCACTAAAGGGAACCTAGGCAAATTTTTCTTAGAAGAATATGCGATTGTCCTGTTAAACTGTCATCTAACGATTCTTCGTCCATAATTTCGACCACACTTAGTGATACGACATCCATTTAGCGATGGTTACAATTAAAAAAAAAAAAAAAAACACAGTTCGAAAACACTCGCACAAACAAATGTGCCAATGAAACGACGCCTCTCATCTCATTACCAAAACAAGGATTCTAGAATGGTGTTGCGACTGCGTTGTTTTTTCTGAAAAACGAAGTATCGGTTGAAAAGTATCGGTGAAAATGGATGAAAGCAACAGAAACCGATACTTTCCCGATACTTTTAGAATCGGAAGAACCGATACTGATACCTAAAAAAATTGGAGGTATCGGCGCCGATACTATCGGTCGATCCCTAATTTTTACGGCCTGAAAATATGGGGTTTCCGTTCTCTCGGCGTTTCGCTTCGCCGCCACAAATAGGGATGAATTTAGTCAACAGGGAGTATTATGGAATGGGTTATGATCTCTTTGAATTCCGTTTCTTACTCGCAAATGAGAACAATATATATTGATGCTCATACATGGTTTTTATATTCTCCCTCCCCCCCCCCCCGTTTTTTATATAAATAAATCAACAATCGAAATTAGTGTTCCTAATTTTTATGCTGAATTTCAGTGAGGTAATTACGGCATGAAAATTTTGTCTAGGTATTTTATTTGTTCAGGCCCAGGCCTAGGGCCCCAACATTTGGGGGTCCAAAAAAACTAAAAACACAATTCAAATTTTCTTAAGTTTTTCTTTTTTTTTTCTTTTAGATGGCAGATTTTTATATAACCTTTCAAATTTTTTCAAACAATATTTTAAACAAATTGCTAATCTACTTTGGTTTGAAAAAAGTTGTAAATTCTTAGTTATTTTATGTACAGCTTGAATTTGTTCATTAAATTCATCATGAAAAATAATAGATGATTGCCATTTTGGGAGAAAAAAAAATCCAAAACTAGGTCATTTACAGTAATTGACTTTTGCAAATTTCATGCTACCTACATCAGTGTTCGGGGGGTCAAAGTCCAAGTTGTGCCTATAGTCAAGAATTTTTTTAATTGGGCCCTGGATTTGTTGTTAATTATAGTTGATCTGGAAGAAATTCTGCATTGGGGAGTATAAGGTAAGTTCTTTTAAAGTAGCACTTGAAAGAAATAATAAATGTATAGAATGGAGGTTTCTTTTAATTGTTCACGATTCCTTTGATGGTGAACAATTCTTTTGTAGTAAGTTTTATTTTTCAAACATATTCATATTTTAGAAGCCAGGATTTGGTAATTTTAGTTATTATTATTTTTTTATGTTCAAACTATAATAATTTAAAGCAGGGGCGTAGCCAGAAATTTTTCATGGGGGGGGGGGATCCAAAAATGATCTTTTTGTAGCAGATTGGCACATCAGGATTGATTTGGCACAATTTGGAGCAGCTGGCACATCCCTGAGAATTTCGTTTAACCCTTTGAGGCGCAACCCTTTCCCAATGCTGAAAAAAGGGAAGCCGTTGCCATCACTCGACTTAACCACCAGCAAGATGACGGACGATCGTCACATCGCGTGCCACAGATCTAGGGACCCCTTTTTTGCCGACAGCTGGCTGTGCCCGGCACAGCTATCTACGAAAAAAAGGGTCTCTAGATCTGTCTAGAGAAGAATGAACGGCTGCCCTTTTTTCAGCATTGGGCAATCGATCCAGCAGTTCTCGCATTCTTCCATTTTTCGGCAGATGTCAGTGCTGTTAAAAAGAATCGTGACCATTTTTTACGGGAAATGACTTGCTAAAAAGTAAAGGATTCTCGTGGAGCTATGTCACCCGCAACTATTTTTTTTATAGAAATCAAATCTATGTGACTGGCAACAGTCAAAACGTCATAGTTGGGTGTTCCCAGAACGGGAACACTGCGCGTTAAAGGGTTAAGTGTGAAACATGTTATTTATTAAATAAGTTATTTATGAGAGAGACGTGTGCTTTAATGCAGGTGCTTTTATCTTATGACTTCCACTGAATTAGTTTGGGTATGATGCAATAATATTCATTTTAAAATTTGGGAGGATTGAATTTATACTAATTTACTTAATATTTTTAGCTCTTTTTCAATTATCCAATCTGTTTGCCTTATGTAACTCAGATAGAAAATTGAGATTAAAGTTTGTTTTTATTTGTTGTGGTGATTCATATGGAAAAAACAAATTATTATAAAAATATGTTAGCTTTGATTTCTTTCCTTTTCCTTTCTTTCTTTTATTTATTTATTTTTATTAGTAAAGAAAAAATTTAGGCAATACGAATTTTCAGGGAAAAAAATAATAAAATATTATTTTGAATATTTTAATCCCAATTTTTTCTACAAACTTTCTGGGTCACTCTCTGAACTGCAGAACACGGGGTAGTCTAAATCAGAATTACTACTAAGAGAATATTGTGTCTGTGCATTCCTTTGATAGGTCATGCTCAGATGTAGAAGCAGAATTTGAAAGTATAAAACAGAATCAAACTTAAATTTTATTCATGTAGATTACAATGTTAGAATTATGACTGATGTTTTTTGTTTAAATAGTACAGAAATTGACTAATAAAAGAAAATATAGAAAGCTCAAATATGTTCCATGAAAAATTGTCTTTTTGACATTGAAAATTTTCCGGAAAAACATAGTCGAAAATTTTCTGGAAACGAACAGCGACAAAGGAACAAGAGGTGGAAAGGCGGGAAAACTGAAACCAGTTGGGGAAGGGGTAGGAGGAAGCAGACGACAGACAGGGAGGATTTTTATTGCAGCGCGACCTTTTTCTGCCGAAAATTGTTGACGGAAATCCCTGCCTGCTGCTATACAACCATGATCTCCTTCCCCCTATTACTCCCTGATGATAAATTTTGCCGTTTGTGCAAATCAAAGACAAATATAATTGAGCCCGAACACAATCGGGATCTCTGCACCCCACCCCTTGGCTTAGAGCCCGCGCGTAGCTAATTGGCCTTAATCGCACTCGTACAACATCATACTCAAGACTAATATTCATAAAAATTCCAGTCTTCATTCTTGTCTTAAAAATATCTCATTTTAGCACCAATTTATGCATACGTGTGTGTTTGTGTACGTATACACCTATTTTCACTATGCTCTTTTTCAAAATTTTTCCTACGCCGCACAGTGGAGTGAGTATTCGTATCAAAATCGAAAAATCAAAATCAAAAGCGAAAATTTTAAATTTGTTTAAAAACAGTAATATATATGTTTTTGGATAGCCTAATAACTGATGCATCATGAGATACATGTTTTTCGACCATAATTCATATCCAAAAGATGCAACACTTGGTTTAAAAGCAATTTTCTTCATTTACGGCAAGAGATTTCAGCGTTTTCTTTTACTTCGTCTTGCATTTTTACGGGCTCTTTAAATTAATTTACTGGTTTGATACTTAGTATAATTGTAGTAAAATGTATGTATTTTAATTATATGTATCTATTAGTTTGAAAAATAATATGATTTTATTTAAAAAAATTGTAAACTTTTTTTTTCTAATTTTTTTTCAAAAATCCACATTTCAAAAAGCTTTTTGAAGGGGTGTCGCGGCTTGTCGCGCCTAATTTCAATTATAATCGTAATTATTACAGTATTGAGTGTCTATTCCAAGAAAAAAATGTTCCCCCGACATCCACCATTTTTATAAAAAAAATTATTTATATAGCGCCATTTTTATTTTTTCGATAATTTTTCGACGGGTGATCGCAAAAGGGATACAAACATACGCGCTTGTATTTCTCATAAACTATAAAATATGTGCAAGTGTTTGGATAAAGGTATATAAAATTCATTTTAGTTAAGATTTAACATCAGTATTTTAAATTCAGTATGTAATTTCTTATTTTTCTGATGTAAATTTGCTATAAGAAGAAAATTTCTACATATTCCAAAATTGCCCTTTCTTAGTCCTGTAAATAGTCCCATCTATTTACAGCTTAGTTTTCCATTTATGTCGTAAATTGTGTCCAAAGCAAAAACTCCCCATTTTTGATTCTCAAAGGTTGGCAACTGTGACTTCGGGTCATTGAAGTGTGAGTGTGTAAACAGAAACACGTGCTAGCTCTTTAAGTCATTTTGAAGTGCTGGCTTGAAATAAATTACTCCTCTAGCTTGGAATGAGATTTTATGGGTTTGCAAGGAGGCAGCTAAAAGGACTATTAAGGACTATTAAAGTCCTTTTAGCTGCTCTAGACAAAGGCCAAGGAAAAAGAACAAGCCTTTTAACAGTGAGACCCTACAACTTCTTCTTCCAGAGGGATCCGATGGTGGTCCTTCTCTCTCTCACAAAAAAAAAAAAAAAAAAAAGTTATTCTAAGTGAAGACGAATATCAGAGTTCAAAAGAATCGGAATGAAAAAGTTAATCTTCAGAAGTCATTAGAAAACTAAGATCCCTATAGTAACTACATTTAGAAAAGTGAAAATTCAAAAAATTTTTATGATAAAAATTGATTTATAGATAAGTAGTATTATATTTATAAGTATTATTAAAGTATTACATTTATATATTTTTATTGTGATTAAGGCACAGCTACACAACTATTTGCCAAACGGGAAGGTTGCCTTGGGCGGAGGGCTTTTTAAGGGGTTCTATTGCGTATTCACGTGACATCTGGAGAAAATCGCCCAAAACTCCAGAACGTTAGATCGACAGCCGCGTGCTATTACATTTATAAGTGGTATTATACAATAGCAGTACTTCCTAGTAAGGGACACTCCCCAGACAAGACATTTGTTAGAAACCAACTTCGAGTCGTTTGGCGATATATCGCCAAATTTGGCGACAACACGCTTTTTTTTATATAATTTAAGAAGTATATAATACTAAAGAGTTAGTCAAAAGTCAACAGTAATGATTTTAACGTTAAAACACATGAAAAATATTTTTGGCCAGGATTTTAATACAAATACTCCACTGTGCGCCGCGGCGCGCCACCTCCGCCGGGTTTCTGAGGACGTTACGCCGCCGCCGCTAATTGCCGCGCGGCGCAGACCTCTATGTGTAAATTCTTCATTGCTGTGTCTTAAGGGATTGTGTACGATATCAATTGCATATTTCCACTGAATTTTGCCTGTGAAAGTGTGTTATTTTGTGTGAGAATTACAACATTTGTGAAAGCTTCGGTACTGGGTGGACTGTTATAAACGAGCTACCGGCCGTTAGTGACTGTGAATTTTGTACAGCTGATTGTTCGACGAAGCTCTAGAAGCAATAAAGTTTGTGTTCCATCCTGACAAGTGGACTCTTTACCAGAACTTTCTACACCATAGGTTCCCAACCTTTTGTGAGCTGGTGCCCCCTTTTCTAGTGAATATTTCAATACCGCCCCCCCCTCCCACTCCAGAGAAACAAAAGCGTACATAATGCATGGTCAGTGCCGGATTAACAATATAGCAAATGTAGCAAATGCTACGGGCCCCGCGCTTTTGGGGGCCCCGCGCCTTTACCTTAAAAGTTTTCGTCTTTCCCCCTCAAGATCTGGCTTTTTTGACACTTTTCAACAAGGTAGAAAAGTGTTTAAGATTTCGGTTTGTCTGTCTGTCCGTCCTTGATATAACTCGCGTCAATAGGCATCGATTTCTACGAAATTTATATATGTTATTCTTATCTGTAGTACCATGTACCCTATTGTAAAGGATCTATGTAGCATTTGTAGATTTTTTCTACAGGAGCACTGAAAATAGTCCCAATACATTGCGCTCTATGGGACGTTATTCTTTAAAGCGTATCATCCTACTAACTAGAAGGGGTGATCAAATGAAAAGGTACGAAACGACACGGTGGGTACAAATGTTAGACTTTATTCAAAATATACACCATAGGCCTGAGCACAACGATCCCACTGATGAACAAACCGCAGGATTCCTTGTTCCCAGAATTCCTGTGGCCGTGACGAGACCCAGTCAGTCACAGCGTCCTTGAGTACGTCGTCCGA
>JAWZYV010015547.1:0-51635 GCA_038373885.1 Cheiracanthium punctorium
CGCGTGCCACAGATCTAGAGACCCTTTTTGACGACAGCTGGCTGAGCTCGCGCACACCAGTTGTTGTAATGACACTGATGCCGATCACAAAGAACCTCGTACAACAAACTGACGCTGTCTTTACATCACAACGTGTTAGCGTTACGTTTACCCGCACATTCTGTTGCGATGTAGGAAAATATTTTTTTAGTGTTCGTCGCTCCCTTTGCCAAAGAGTCAGCGGCCTCATTTCCTTTAATACCAACATGCGCTGGAATCCACTGCATGAAACCTTTCTTGTCCAGGTTTAAGACTTGGTCCAGAGAACTGTTCATTTTCTGTACAAACACGGAGCAACCCCTAATGATTGCCTGAAGAGCAACTTTAACCCTTTAACGCGCAGTGGTTTCGCTCTGAGACCACCAAACTGTTGACGTTTTGACTGTTGAAGGTCACGAAGAATAGATTGGATTTCTATCAAAATAGTTGCGGGTGACATAGCTCCACGAGAATCCTTTACTTTTTAGCACGACATTTCCCGTAAAAAAATGGTCACGATTCTTTTTAACAGCACTGACATCTGCCGAAAAATGGAAGAACGCGAGAACAGCTGGATAGATTGCCCAATGCTGAAAAAAGGGCAGCCGTTTCGATCGTCCGCCATCTTGCTGGTAGTTAAGTCGAGCGATGGCAACGGCTGCCCTTTTTTCAGCATTGGGAAAGGGTTGCGCCTCAAAGGATTAAGGAAATATTTCAAAACATTTAGTTATAAAATCTCCACTAGATGGCACTTTGTAGGGATAAATCAGCTCAAATATTACCCAAACTGGTGTATAAATGTCCAAACACTATTGAATAACTGTTTAAATTGTTTTTATATATCGAATTGCAAATTGTTTGCATATATCGAATATCATGCAGAAAGCCACCTAGTGGACATTTTTTGAACTATTTTTTTTTCTCTGAATTCCTTGAGAGCATTATCATGTATAGCCAATATATCAATTTTGGTTGCAATTCGTTCGCCCGTTTCATCTATAGAGCACTGGTCATAGGGGTAAGTTTAATGAAAACCACCCCGTATAATAACATTATTTAATTTCCTCAAAATTAAAGGGTAATGGAAAATGTTCACTCTTCTTACATAATGCAGATAACCCTCATGATGAGAAGTGCATAGTCATTCAGCGAGGGGAGGCGTGGCCGACGTCTGTTGGTGGTTAGCCTATCAAAACTGGCATTTGAACATAGACATAGAGTTATATGGGCCCATGGGGCTCAACCACCCCCTCAATAAATTATGAGTTGGGGCTGAGACCCCCCCCAATAATTTACGAAGAATTAAAAGAATTGTATTTTACTCAATTTTTACAATTTAAAGAAAAAGTATTTCACTCAAGTTATAGAAAAAAAAAACTTATTTATAGAAATTTTCTTCTGATTTCGTTTTGGACATTATTTGAGATTCATTCTGACGCCACATAACACAAGATGTTATTAAGCGGGCAAAGCTGATCTATATAGCGGGCCGATCTGATCTCCATCGCGGGCCGATATGATCTTCGGTTTTGTTTCTTTTCCAATACCATTCACCGAACTTTTTAGACACACCTCGTATACACTGATATGTTTAATTGCTACGTCTCTCATAAATTTTTTTAATAATTTATTTTTTACGCTGAAAAAATAACAGTAATCGTTGATGTTTCCAAATTGCACGTGTTACGCATGGGGCTCGATGATGATACTTGTCATATATGATGATTATTACCTGATCATGTAGTCCGTCTAGCAGTTAACGTTCTACAAGAGCGAATAATCAAGAGTCTTGGTCCTTAATTTTTTTAACCAAAATTAGCTATATGCAGGTAATCCAGAATAATAAAAATCTGGAGTGACTCCACTCGACTTTCCGAACACTTACGATTAAGATCATTACCAAGCACTTAAATAAGTTTTAATCGATGAATAATTCAAACATATATACCAAATTGAAACTCAATCGAATGCACCGTTTAAACGCTTGCGCACTTTCAAGAATTTCTCCCCATATGCCATTATGCCATAACATAAAAGAAAGTTTTGTCGTAGCCCTTTAGGAGAACTATAAGTCCTATACACACCAAAATCAATACCGGTCTTAGGATGGACCTAGGAATTAGGATGGAATTAGGTGCTCGCGCACAGCCAGCTGCGTCAAAAAAAAGGGTCTCTAGATCTGTGGCACGCGATGAACGTTTCGATCGTCCGCCATCTTGCTGGTAGTGAAGTCGAGCGATGGCAACGGCTGCCCTTTTTTCAGCATTGGGAAAGGGTTGCGCCTCAAAGGGTTAAAGTCGCTGAACATAATTCAGGGTGCATGTCGAAAAAAAAGAACTCTGTTTTTAGTCTTGGTACATAAATTGAAATAAACTAATAGCATCATGGTCTCCAAAAAATTCCAGATGGTTCTTCATAAGCTGCTGTAGACACTGCAATTAGGGATGGACGCGAGACGAAAAATAAGCGTCTCGCGTCTCGCAAAATAGCCTAAAAGCTTGTCTCGTCTAGCAAAAATCCCTATATCGTAATGTTAAAAATGTGTGTCTCGTCTCGCAAAAAAGCTTTGTCTCGTCTGGCAAAAAAGTCGTCTCGCGTCCATCCCTAACTGCAATAAGCGAAAAAGCTGTACCTTTTGTGAAATTTTCAGAAAAAATTCTTAAACAAGGATCTGAGCTGCAAGATTTTTCGAAGAGTGGCATGCTTTGCGAAAATTTCCGATTTTTGAGAATTTTTTCTAAAAGTTTTGAAACTGATACAGATTGATCGTTTATGCAGTATATAGTACAGCTTGTAAAGAGACAGTTCGAAATTTTGAAGTGCCTGGCATAATTAGTTTACTTGTACTTAATGTACAAGTACAAGTAACAACAATGTATGTACAATTAATGTACAAGTAACAAGTACAAGTACCAAAATCACATGATTTCCCTCAGCTCTTTCAGCTTCTGGGAGAATTTATATACTGTGATTTATTGCTTCCTAGATAGCAAGTAACACACATGTGTAGTTTGAGGCTATTTTATCTGCACCGACCTTGAATTGTGTTTTGTACCATTCCTTTTGACATAGGCACATCATCATAAATTAGAAGCGATCAAATATTTCCGGGCACGAAATTATTTCGAAAGTCTTCGGTCTGTCTCAAAACAATAAGTTGGATGAGATGCGCCACAGGAAATTATCCAATGTACCAAATTTGGCCACCCCTGGTCTGGAGCACCCACAAAAGTTCTGCAAAGTAGGCGCCTCTAGGCGGTGTACATCCAGTACCCTATTGTGTTTGTGTGGCCAGGTAGGGCAACATTGATTTATGACAAGGCGTTTGGGGCATGTGTCCTGGGTTACCATTTTCAAGAGAGTCCAAAAATTCTCAGCCTGTTATCGAAATACTTACTGAAATTGTGTTCCAAACATTATAAATGACTACTGTCTACTTGATAATCAAAGTAAATGTGCGATTATTGAATTCAATCCAAGAAAATTATTCAAAAATTTTAATCCATCGCAGTGCCTTTTTTTCACTTTTTGAGGTAAAATAAAGAGGATAAAATATGCAAAAACCATTGACTGTAAAATACGAGGTGTTTTCATAAAAGTTTATCAAGTCAGACGCGATGTACACGTGCAGCCAGTAGTGTAATTTCGTAAAGTAGCGCTCACATGGAGAAAACAAAATTCCCCTCTCACGTAGAACCGATAGATGGCTGTTTTCTGTGTCCCATAATTATAAGAATAGGTCGTACCAGTGGCGTAGCCAGAAAATTTTCATGGGGGGAGGTTACGACTACTGCAACTCACATATATGTATAGTGTGTGTGATACGGGAGTGAAGAATATACATTTTGTATGGCAAAAAATTCCTCATTGGGGGGGGGGGGTACGACCCCCCCCCTATTCCCCCCTTGGCTAAGCCACTGGGTCGTACAGTGATGCGCGTAATGATACACACAACTAGTATAGAAGAAATGGTCAAGAATTTTTAGTCCGTAGTATTCTGGCTAATCACAGCAGAGTACGAGACATTATCGTTCGATTGCTGGAGCACTAGAATTACCTTTAGTGAGTCTACCCGCTAGTGTACGCAGCGATTGACAGACACTTTCATCTGGGTACTATCACCAGTTTATAGAGAACAGACCTAAAAATTGAATGAGTATTTTCAGAAGTGTCTCGTTCTATGATCTAATATTTATAGGGAGTGCATAAACTGATAAATTGTAGTTCCACCAATTATTTTCTAGATGTCAGTGGCATATTTTTTTTTTTTTCAGTCCATAGCCCAGGGATTGATTTAAGGCAGGGCATTCGAGGCAAGCCTCCCGGTCCCTATTTTTTAAGGGGACTCCCCCCAAAAATTTATATAGTAAAATTATGTTTTAAACACTATAAAGCAGCAGTTTCCAAGCGCAAGCGCCTTTGGGGATGTTGTTTGCAGGGGGGAGGGGGACGTGAGAAAAACAGGCAAAGAGCAAGGGATAAAGCTTAAAGTGCACATTCAAGCTTACCGATAGCATAATTTTGTTGAAAAGACGATGACATTTTTGGTGTTGAAGAATGAAAAACTGTATCTATGCTGAGGAATGGGGGAGGGAGATGCCATCGTAAGTTATCCTTTGTTGGGGGGTGTAGTGTTAAACGGTTGGGAACCACTGCTTTAAAGGAATGATGTCTACGCGATAATCAAAACAAAATATCTGATAATAGAATTAAATCCACATGAAAGTTATTCAAAAATTTTAATCATATTACATATTTTTTTATAAAGGTAGTTGCAATTGATTCAAAAATGTATATATTTCCTTAGTACCCAGGGCCCGATTATGATCAACAGGGGAACCGGGCAATGATGAATTTGGGAGCCCCCATCTATGAAATTTGTTTTATTTTTCCTAAAATTTTGATATAAAAAAGAATATTTCAGAAGAACATTTGAAATTGGGGGCCCTTTCGAGTGTGGGGCCCTGGGCAAAGTCCCGATTTGCCCATGCGATAATAAGGCTCTGTTAGTACCTAATAATATAAATGACAATTTTGTCGAAAAAAATTTATGTAATTTTTTTTTTAATTTTCTTTGTCAAATTTTGAAGTTTTAGAAACAGGAAAAGGGGGGGGAAGATAAGTAAATAATATTTTCTTGTATTGAAACAGTGATTTTCTACCTTTTAATTTCTTTTAATAGAACATAATGACCTTTTAAACAATAGGAAATACTTTGCCATTAAGTCATGTAGAGTAGAATAATTTAAATTTTCTTCCTGGCTCATTTCGTGCCACCAGTGGCCGAGCGCATAGCACTCTGAACTGGGAGAGAGAAAGTGCTAGTTCAAAACCAGGTCGTGTAAGCCAACCCAACCGTCCGGAGTTTTTCGTGGTCTTCTCCGAAACGTTCCGTAAATACGCGTTAGGACCCCTTAGAAAGATCCCCACGGAGGGCACCCCACCATTCGGCCTCGATCCCACTTGTAGATAATTGGCCGTAATCCCAGAACACAACAAAATCCTGCCTCATATTTCGACTTTTGGTAGCCTCTTTGCCATTTCGGGAACAGCAAAACTGAACTTCTCTGACTCCCGAAATGTTGCCCAGGGAGTACCACGTGGAGGTGGGCTACCTTGCAGAGCATTTCGAACAACCTGTCGAAGCACTATAAAAGTGAAAACTGGAGAACCCAAGAAGTTTTCCACCGTTAATTCAGAGCGAATTTAAACCTCAATGAAGAATGTTAATGCAATAATTTTAGGTTTTTATAAAAAGGTATTGCGTTTTTAGATAGACGATTTACTTTGATGATTTTGCAAAAAAAAGGGTTTTTTTTACCGTTGTATAATGATAATTTTATTTAAAACCCGTTACCCTAGATTGAAAACTAAAAAACACAAGAACAGTCGTCGTTTAAGAAGATGCAGGAATGCAGGATATGCACCACAAATAGTGTTCTGACATTTCTCTCTTAAATATTCGTTACTTCGAAATGCTCTACGAACACTCCCCTTTCGGCCACCCGCACTTCAACTCTCGATGGTGTTACTCAGAGGACTGGCGGTGGCCCGGTACCAACTAGGCCGTAAGGACAGGCCTAGCGGAAACCGTTTTTCGATGACAGCGGCAGGACGGAAGAGGAAGCAAAGATCAGAAGAGCTGGCAAGAGTGACAGTTGGGCCCCTACTGGATGGCTTTCGCAGGGACCCTCGGGTAATCATAGTCACAATTGGGCCCCTACTGGATGGCTTTCGCAGGGACCCTTGGGTAATCATAGTCACAGTTGGGCCCCTACAGGATGGCTTTATCATGGACCCTCGGGTAATCATAGTCACAGTTGGGCCCCTACTGGATGGCTTTCGCAGGGACCCTCGGGTAATCATAGTCACTTTTGGACCACCTGCACATGAGGGTAGTTTTCTCTATCTCCAGATGGTCTTGTTAAAAATAAAAGTAGAGTGGTCTCTCGGGTTTAAAGGATGTCATTATAGCCGGTATTTTTCAATTGTCGATGTGATCACGGCTGCGATTCATGTGGAACTCATCTGACTTGTTGGCTCTGGAGACCAGGGATGGTGATGAGATTCTAAAAAGGTCTCTTAATAAAGCTGGCTGCGATTCATTTGGAACTTATCTGACTTGTTGGCTCTGGAGAACATGGATGGTGATGAGATTCTAAAAGTTCTATTAATAAGGCTGGCTGCGATTCATTTGAAACTTATCTGACTTGCTGGCTGTGGAGAACACGGATGGTGATGAGAATCTAAAAGTTCTATTAATAAAGCTGGCCGCGATTCATTTGGAACTGATTTGACTTGCTGGCTCTGGAGAATATGGATATTGATGAGATTCTATAAAGTTCTATTAATAAAGCTGGCTGCGATTCATTTGGAGCTGATCTGACTTGTTGGCTCTGGTGAAGACCAATTGCATTAACAAAAAAATTTATTGGTTTAGGAATGTTGCTTCATTTGTAGGCGATGATACTTCTTTGGCTATTAGAAAGACTGACTGTATTCAAAGATTGAGGTTAGCTAGTTGCTTTGGAGATGAGAGTTTCTGATGGCGTACAAACTATTTATATTTAATGACGAAAGAATGCTCTGTTTCGGTTCGAATGATTAAACTTGAAGATAATTTTGTCTTTGTGCTTTTCTTATAGATGTGAAGTCTAGTTAGTTTCATAAGTGAGGAACAAAGAAAGCAAAAAAGTATACTTTGGAAAGTCCTCAGACCTGCAATGAAAAAGAAACATTGATAAATAGTTTATTGCAATCTTATGTATGAATTTTTTTTAATTTTACACTAGACTCAAGTGAATTCGGACGACTACAATTTGAAACTTTGACTATTCATACTCGGAGACATTTACAGAAAAAAAAGAACAAGCAAACAGCTTGTTCTTTTAAGGCATGAATTTAGAGACTACGTTTTGCTCGATTATTGAAACAAAAGCTTTAGTTTGAAAAACATATTTCATAACACTATTATTTAAAGTAACTGAAAAAAAATCATTGTCTGAATTCTTGATCGAATATATTTAATCGATAAAATATCAGTTGATATATTAATTATCAAATATGAAGTTTTGATCTTTTTCGTGCATTGTCACTGAACAAACAGAAACCTTACCGCATTAAATTCCCCTGAAGTCCCCTCACCCCTTAGCATCGAAAATTCCTACTATGCAGCGCCTGTAGTCGTACGCCGATTTCGGTTGTCAAGAGTATAGAATCAAATTTTCTAAGAACATCTGTTCATGAAAATTATCGCTGATCACCAAAGTAATTCAGAAAAATATTCGTGAAATATGAAACATTATGGGTATCGGAAATGCCTCGCTTTTTCCTCGTTTTCCACAGTATGGCATTTACAGATCACTGAGATGCAGGCGCGTAGCCAGAAAAATTTTTCGGGGAGGGATATGAGCCTGTAAAAATTTTCGGGGGGGGATATGAACTTATATGTGCATAAATAGACGGAATTTCATCACTAATCCAAAAATTTCGGGGGGGGATATATCCCCATATCCCCCCCTGGCTACGCCCCTGCTGAGATGCATTATCCCTTACAGTAGCAAAATATAGGGCTTCATTGAACGCACTCACACTAAAGCGGTACTGACAGGTTCAAGGTTTTTTTTCCGCCAAGATTTTTGCTCGAATTAATTTGAAGAATTTTAAGCACTTAAGCAGTAAACATTCTACGCAAATGTTTTGCTGCCTGTTCAAGTCAATTATTTACAAATGCTACTCAATATAATCCAACTGCTAATTCTGTCACTTTCACCAATAATGTCTGTGATTCATATAGGCGAACCCGCAAAGCATTTGATGCTCAAGCATCAAGCGTTTATGATTCTAATGAGTTTATCTGCTGAAAATAAGTTTGTTCATCAATTCCTGTGGTAAATAAGATTCACATAAAAAAATATTAGTGGCACTTGTCCTCAAAGAGTAACATGTACAACATTTTAAAACTTTGAGGCGCAACCCTTTCCCAATGCTGAAAAAAGGGCAGCCGTTGCCATCGCTCGACTTAACTACCAGCAAGATGGCGGACGATCGAAACGTTCATCGCGTGCCACAGATCTAGAGACCCTTTTTTTGGACACAGCTGGCCGTGCGCGCACAGCCAGCTGTGTCCAAAAAAAGGGTCTCTAGATCTGTGGCACGCGATGAACGTTTCGATCGTCCGCCATCTTGCTGGTAGTTAAGTCGAGCGATGGCAACGGCTGCCCTTTTTTCAGTATTGGGCAATCTATCCAGCTGTTCTCGCGTTCTTCCATTTTTCGGCAGATGTCAGTGCTGTTAAAAATAATCGAGACAATTTTTTTACGGGAAATGACGTGCTAAAAAGTAAAGGATTCTCGTGGAGCTATGTCACCCGCAACTATTTTTATAGAAATCCAATCTTTTCTTCGTGACCTTCAACAGTCAAAACGTCAACAGTTTGGTGGTCTCAGAGCAAAACCACTGCGCGTTAAAGGGTTAAACTGTGTTTTTACATGTATGGTATAAAAGTGGCAAAAACGTACACATATTTACGGCATTCTGTACAACGATATATACTTACAAGTCATTCTTAAGTCGATGAATTGCTTTCAGAATACAGTTTGCAAAATTGAACCACCGAACAAGAACATTCTTGGCTTTTTTATTTAAGAAGATCCATTCAGAAAGGACGGCAGTGTCCAACATAAGTCCATCCAAGGAGTCAAAGTCTTCCAGCAAAATTTTATCCAGATTATTGACAAACGCTTTCTTTATTTGGAGAAATTCACAGTAAGTATTCAGATAAGTGGTTGGTTCATTTCTAACACCTTCCTTTAAGGTTTCTACTAGTTCGTTTTCGAGCTGCAAGAAGCATGGACGAAAGCTACGAAAGAGAAACAAGTAGTTGAGTTGCGCTATAAATAATTACTATTAGTATTTCTTTGTGTAACTTTCTTATAAAAAGAGATTTTTTTTAAAGTAATATGTGGTTGTGGCCAGTTACTTTCAACCATAGGCGAGAGAAGACAGATTAGACAGATTTATTTTTTCTCGTCTATTAACCTTCGCTTCGTGTTTTTTACTTCCTTGTACGAAGTAAAAGAAGTATAGCGATCGGGCAAATTTTCAGTACTCAGATTTTGACGAAAAATCAACTTAAAAAATCAAAACTTAAAAAAAAAGCACGTAAACACACGCATTTTATGTGTGTTTTTTAAAATGTTTTAATTATTTATAATTTTTATCACCAGTGTCTTTTGAGTGTTTTATTTGTTGTTGTTGTTGATGTCTAAATTTACTTTGATGAGTTTTTGAATAACGTCTTAACGCAGCGTTTCTCAACCCGTGGGGTGCGCCCCCCAAAGGGGGTGCAGAACGTTTGCAGGGGGGCGCGAGAAAAACCCAAGAGCAAGTAGTGATGCAGGCTTTTAAAAAACCATCTTATTTAATCTCATTTTTACTCAAAAATAAATCCATTTTCGCTTAAAATGCTAATTCAAACTTTACTGATAACATTATTTTGTAGAACGTCGACTAAACATTCATTATTAAAATTTTAAAAAACTGAATGTATACTGAAATATGTGAGGGGGGCGCGCCACCGTAAGTTAGCCAATGTTGTGGGGGCGCGACGTTAAAAGGTTGAAAACTGCGGTTTTAGCGTACGTATGTATGTATGTAACTAGCATAACTCAAAAACTATTAAGTGTAGAATGTTGAAAGTTTATATTGATGACTGTTGTAACATCTAATTGTGCACCTCCTTTTTTGTTTCAATCCTATAGATAGTTTATTGTCAAGGCCACCCATAATACTTTCAGTACATTAAAGTCTACGGACAGCTTCAATTTATTATGGTCACACAAGTCTGCAAACAGTCATCATTTAAGTCATGCCTGGAGGGATACTGGGAGGGTAAACACCTTCTGAATAGATTGTAGACTTGTCTGGTTTTGATGTTTTAATTTTTACGTGCTTTTACTTTTTATTACTTTCCGAACATGTACCATGTAAGGAAAGTATTGTAATCATGAAAAAATTCGACTTCGAGATTTTGGTGTTTTTACACGTTTTGAGGGCTTCTGAATCCATTTATGCTATTTTTACGAGATGTATGTATGTATGTGTGTATGTGTGTGTGTGTGTGTATGTGTGTTTATGTGTATGTGAGTGAACACGATAGCTCTTAAACGGAGCATTCGATTGAGCTCAAATTGGATATATATGTCATAAACCACCGTCGCAAGACCGGTATTGATTTTGGTGTGTATAGGACTTATAGTTCTCCTAAAGGGCTACGACAAAACTTTCTTTTATGTTATGGCGTAATGGCATATGGGGAGAAATTCTTGAAAGTGCGCAAGCGTTTAAACGGTGCATTCGATGGAGTTTCAATTTGGTATATATGTTTGAATTATTCATCGATTAAAATTTATTTAAGTGCTTGGTAATGATCTTAATCGTAAATGTTCGGAAAGTCGAGTGGAGTCACTCCAGATTTTTTTTGTAATTCGTTTGTGTAATCGCTTTATGTACTCGCAGTATTTGTATCCTACTGTTTTATCACTGATTTTTTTCCTGTTTTTGTCTCTGTTTGGCAAAAAGATAACTGTCTGTATTGCTACCTGCATCGGAAATCCTACTAATATTATAAATGTCAATGTTTGTTACTCCTTCATGCTGAAACGGTTTGACGGATTTGGATGAAATTTGGAATGACAGTTAAAGTCCTGGATTAACAAATAGTCTACTTTTTATACCGCGAAAAAAACCCAGTTCTATAATATACAAAAAAAAAAACTATATCCAAAACAAAGAGAACACAATTGAGTTTTTATTTTACAAAGCCGCTGACAGATGGCGCAACCTTATAGAATACTCACCTTTAAAAGAATAAAACATCAGATTTTCGGGACTTGCATCTAGAAGCTAAAAGGTAATTTTATTTTTTTACTAGGCACGTTTCAGTTTTTACGTTTGAGTTTTCAAGTTAGTGGAAAAGTTTGGGAAAGTGAGGAGTTGCAAATAGATATATCATAGATGAGTTTACAAGGAATTTTGTTTAAATGTTTTTATTGACAACGATATTGTGTTTGTTGTAAGAAGGCTGCCTTTTACTGATGGAAACCCGTAGTTCCTTGTGAATTTAAGATTTTTGAATACGCCTTTTACGATAGGATATATTTCTGCAATGACTTTTTTGAGATAATAAGGATATCAATTGGGAAAATTTTAATTTTAAGCTTTATCGAATTTTGCGTTGACCAGGGATTGCTGACACATTTCCTTTGTATTGTTGTTATAAACATACTTTTGTAAAGGGGAAAAAAGTGATAATTTTAAAATTAAAGAAAATAAAAAATTAGGAAGCTGTAGCAAATGAAATGCATTTACTTATATGTGCTCTTGGATAATAATATCGTCGTAACTGTAGATGAAAGTGCAATTGGTTTTTTGGCGACGTTTTTTTGTGTCTGGAAACAACATGTTTGCCATTTTGAAACTCGGGATTTACGTCATGAGTCTGAAAGGAAAACTTTTTACAAAACATGGCACTTGGCGAAGGTTTGACGAAAACGAAAGGCGCCAACAATGGCAGGTGGGCGATACTAAAGTTGTTCCAGCACTTTAGTGCGTACCTAAAATCTGAAAGTGTTTCAGAATTTCTTCCTATTTTTCTCCTTTCCAATTTTTGATAACGGCCAATATATCCAGAAGCTCTTCAGAATATAGGACGAAAATAAATTGTACCTTTTTGCAGGTTTTTATCATTCAACCATCTTATTTTTGTAACCAGGGGCGCTCCCGACACGGTAAGCAAAGTAAGCATCGCATCGGGGCGCCGAGTTCGAAGGGGCGTCATTTCGAATTCAAAAACTAAGGAGAGCGTAAAAGGGGGCGTCTTTATTACGTTACCAGGGGACTCCACTTATCTCAGGGCCGCCCCTGTTTGTAATCATCTTAATTTTAAATTCCATTTTTAAATTCCATTTCAGAATCTGAGAGATTTCAGTGCCAGGGAAGCCGGTGACGAACAGGATTCTCAGCGAACAAGATTTATTAACCCTTTAAAGCGCAATGTTCCCGCTCTGGGAACACGAAACTCTGACTTTTTGACTGCTGCCAGTCACGAGGAATAGATTTGATTTCTATAAAAATAGTTGCGGGTGACACAGCTCCACGAGAATCCTTTACTTTTTAGCACGTCATTTCCCGTAAAAAAAAAATTGTCACGATTATTTTTAGCAACACTGACATCTGCTGAGAAATGGAAGAATGCGAAAACAGCTGGACAGATTGCCCAATGCTGAAAACGCACAGCCAGCTGACGTCAAAAAAGGGTCTCTAAGGGCCGGATTCAAACGAAACAGAGTTCTATCGTTTTCCGTTGCGATCGCGGAAATTTTCGACTGATTCCTATGTTTCCTATTCAAGTGAAACCTGTCTATCGCTTTTGGATCACGTGACACTGCGATTGGTGTTTTGCTATCGTTTTTCCAAAAGCGATCGTTTTCTCGAACATGGCGGATCGATCGGCGGATGGTTGATGAGAAGATTACAACAACAATGAAGACTCGTTATTTAAAATTACGAAGCAATCCGTTGGAATTATCAGACAGGGAATTCTGCAAAAGATTTAGGCCTGCGGAAAGCTGAATTTTCTCGCAGAACAGAATATCTGTAGGGTTTATTTTCTGTCGGCCTTTGAGTTCTACTCTAGCAGACACTACGATGCAGGCGCCATCTGTAGTCCTTTTTTTAAATCGTTTATTGCTCGATAAATGTTTGATATTTGAAACAGCGCGAAAAAATACATGAATAACGAATTTCTCGCTAAAATAAGCATCCTTGCAACCCTCCTAAACAAATACAAATATTCATATCATTATATTAAGGATGTCTTTGATTGTTAATTATATATCAGAACATGAAATATATAGTAATTCTACCCCTCCATTATAATTATAAACAGCTTCTCTGCTACAGAAAAATAAAATATAGTAGGCAAACTAGAGAACAATTATTATTCGATAATTCGAACAATTCAACATGATAATTATGACGAACAATACTATTATCAATAATTTTCAAAAAAAAAAATCTTCATAAATTAAAAATGCGTTTCCATGATTATAAACATACAAAAAATATTAACCTAAACCAGTTAAAATTTTAAAACATTAACCTACAATACTGTTGGGGGAAAAGCTCAAACATAAATAAATAAACAGTTAGTCGTCGCCATTAAGTTAAAAATTTTTTCCAGAGAAATATGCGATTTTTTTATTGGTTAACAGCGACTTTCTACGTCACCGGAAGTTGCGTTTTCACTCTGTGGCGATAAAGTTTCGATCTAGCAAACCTGTAAGTTCGATCGCCTATTTTGTTTCACTTTGAATACACTTTTGCGATCGCGATCGAACTTCCAGAGAGAAAACGATCGTTTTGGAGACGACCGATCGCGTTTCGTTTGAATCGGGCCCTAGATCTGCGGCACGCGATGAACGTTTAGATCGTCCGCCATCTTGCTGGTAGTGAAGTCGAGCGATGGCAACGGCTGCCCTTTATTCAGCATTGGGAAAGGGTTGCGCCTCAAAGGGTTAACATGGCGAACTAACGGGTCGCAGGAGACGGTTAGTAAATAAATAAAAACTTGCGAAGTTTGGGATATCGAAGACGACTGGAGTTTCTAACAGGATGAATAAATCTTGACAAATTTCTTTCGTACTCCCTCAGGTTTATATAAGCAGTGTGTTACGCCGTGCTATTTATCTATCAGTTGCAGAGTCTGTTAAATAGGGATGATACACGCCTCTGTGATATCTCAATGGACCAGCAATATTCCTTTAAAATATTCACCATCCCCATTATTTATGCTGGATGTGTGTATGTCGTAAAATATGAAAAATCTGGAGTGACTCCACTCGACTTTCCGAACACTTACGATTAAGATCATGACCAAACATTTAAATAAATTTTAATCAATGAATAATTCAAACATATATACCAAACTGAAGCTCAATCGAATGCGCCGTTTAAACGCTAGCGCACTTTCAATAATTTCTCACCATATGCCATAATGTAAAAGAAATCTATATCGTAGCCCTGTAGAAAAACTCCTATAGACATCAAAAGTCCTATACACATCAAAATCAACAAACAAACACATCATCACATCAAATACAAACACATCATCAAGTCCTATACACATCAAAGTCAATACCGGTCTTGCGACGGTGGTTTATAACATATATACCCAATTTGAGCTCAATCGAATGCCCCGTTTAGGAGCTATTTTGTTCACTCACACACACACACACACATAAATACATACATACATCTCGTAGAAATACCATAAATGAATTCAGAAGACCTCAAAACGTGTCAATACACCAAAATCTCGAAGTCGAATTTTTTTCATGATTACAATACTTTCCTGACATGGTACTTGTTCGGAAAGTAAAAATGTAGCTTTATATAATACTCACCCATTGACAGTTTGAATTCGGAGCAGCATGTTTTCGTCGGGAAATTCATTCAAGTCAAACTTTTCTACTTTGTCAGTCTTTCGGGGAGAGCAGCGACTAAAAAAAAGTAAAATTTAGGGGGGGGGGGGAATTGTAATGCACTGTAGAGATGAACAACTCAGCACACATTTTGATATTCTAAATTGCGGTGAAGAAAAACACAGCATTCGTTCGAGTCCTGGAATTGCGAAAATTCCGAATATCTGAAATATTGTCCTGAAATGGTACGATATTTTAACCCTTTGAGACGCAACCCTTTTCCAATGCTGAAAAAAGGGCAGCCGTTGCCATCGCTCAACTTAACTACCAGCAAGAGGGCGGACGATCGAAAGGTTCATCGCGTGCCACAGATCTAGAGACCCCTTTTTTGACGACAGATGGCTGTGCGCGGGCACAGCCAGCTGTCGTCGAAAAAGGATCTCTAGATCTGTGGCACGCAATGAACGTTTCGATTGTCCGCCCTCTTGCTGGTAGTTAAGTCGAGCGATGGCAACGGCTGCCCTTTTTTCACCATTGGGCAATCTGTCCAGCTGTTCTCGCGTTCTTCCATTTTTCAGCAGATGTCAGTGATGTTAAAAAGAATCGTGACCATTTTTTGACGGGAAATGACGTGCTATAAAGTAAAGGATTCTCGTGGAGCTCTGTCACCCGCAACTATTTTTATAGAAATCCAATCTATTCTTCGTGACTGGCAACCGTCAAAACGTCAGAGTTGGGTGTTCCCAGAGCGGGAACACTGCGCGTTAAAGGGTTAAAGGTGGTCCATTTTCTTATAAA
Source organism: Cheiracanthium punctorium (assembly GCA_038373885.1). Lineage (NCBI taxonomy): Eukaryota > Metazoa > Arthropoda > Arachnida > Araneae > Cheiracanthiidae > Cheiracanthium > Cheiracanthium punctorium. The sequence continues at coordinate 15,801 of JAWZYV010015547.1, forward strand.
ATACTGAAATACGTTCTCTCGATTCTCTCAAACAGTAAGACATTTCAGGAGCATTTTTCATGCATTCAGATTTTCAGCAAATTAAGGACTCGTTAGCCAGGCGCTGCCCAACGCAGTGAGCAAGGTAAGCATCGCATCGGGGAGCCACCTTCGAACTCAAAATCTGTAAAAAGACTTGATCTGGAGAATAAAAGGAGGCGACTTTTTTACATTTGCGGTGGGCGCCATATACCCTAGGGCCGCTCCTGACTCATGGTAACCCTGAAAACCTTGAGCATGACCGACAATTTTGAAATTGCCCAGTTCCATGTACATCTGTATAGGGTTCGAGTGCTTTGTGATGTGGCAAACACACCAGGGGCACCTGCCTACGGGGAGGTGCTTTGGTCGGAGGACATTTTAAGAGGTCCTAACGCGTATTCACGTTACAATTGGAGGAAACTGACCCAATCTCCAGACCGTTAGATCGACAGCCCCACGATGGACCAGAACACTTGACCTCCGCACTTCAGCTGTCTACCGTGTTCTGTTCAGTGTCCTATTCAGTCGGCCATGGTGAGGTCGGCAATGCGTGGGAAACTGTGGCTTGACACTTCAACGAGCAGTGTTCCCGCTCAGGGAACACCCAACTCTGACGTTTTGACTGTTGCCAGTCACGAAGAATAGATTTGATTTTTATAAAAATAGTTGCGGGTGACATAGCTCCACGAGAATCCTTTACTTTTTAGCACGTCATTTCCCGTCAAAAAAGGGTCACGATTATTTTTAACAGTACTGACATCTGCTGAAAAATGGAAGAATGCGAGAACAGCCGAAGATTGCCCAATGCTGTGAAAAGGGCAGCCGTTGCCATTGCTCGACTAAACTACCAGCAAGATGGCGGACGATCGAAATGGTCATCGCGTGCCACAGATCTAGAGACCCTTTTTTTTTGACGCAGCTGGCAGTGCCGCACGGCCAGCTATCGTCTAAAAAGGGTCTCTCGATCTGTGGCACGCGATGACCGTTTCGAACTCCGCCATCTTGCTGGTAGTTAAGTCGAGCTATGGCAACGGCTGCCCTTTTCACAGCATTGGGAAAGGGTTGCGCCTCAAAGTGTTAACACTTCAACGCGCAGTGTCCTCGCTGTGAGGACACAAGTCTGACATTTTGACTGTTTTGATTTGGGAAGAATAAATTCGGTTTCATTAAATTACTTAAGGAGGACATCATAGTTACACGAGAATCCTTTTCGATTAAGAGCAAAATTTCCCGTAAACAAATATCCATTATTTGTAAAATGGAAGTCCAAATAATTTTTATCAGCACCGGCATCTGCTGAGAACTGGAGAACTTGATGAAGATATACATCGATCTATAGAAGAAAAACCAGATAGTCTGCCCAATGCGGAAAAAGTCGAACGTTGCCATCGCTCGATTTAACTACTAGGAACATGGCGGTCGATCGAATTGCCCATCGCGTGCAACGGAGCTAAAGAACACTTTTTTGACACAGCTGGCAGGGCGGTGCAGCACAGCCAGCTTTGGTTTCGCATTGGGAAATGATTGCACTTCGAAGCGTTAAAGGAAGCTGTCGTTGTTTTGCAAATAACTCAGAAATCTGGAGTTCGATCCCAACACGAAATATTCGATGGGATTCAAAAACTTGAAATTTTAAAAAATCAAGTTAACAGTTTACATGAAACATACTGCAAAATGTTTACATCGTAGGGGACGGCCCATACCTTGAAATATTTACATGGGATGGGACATGCTCATGTGCTTGTATAATAGGGTGGAGCGAAAAAAATCTTTATTTCAAAATTCGCACTGCCTGAGTCATTAAATGGTGCGAAACTGATAAGAACAAATTGTTTCCAAATTTCAGCTGAAAATATTGCCATCTTCAGGTTCCACAACTCAAGCAAATATGTTTCTAGCTTTTATTTTCATTAAAATAATAATGTTTAATTAATTAATTGAATAATTAGTTATGTTTTTATTATTAAATTGCTTTATGATTACGTTATTATCACATGTCAGTGCTAGAAGAAATTGTAGATTAACAAGCAAAGATCGACTAAGGATCGGATTCAGAAATGGAATATAGGTCAGGAAATGTTGACGATTTCGTTAGTCAGGAAGCCAATTGTCGGTAAACCACTGACGATGAGATTCCCTCAATCTCCAAGACAGACACAATGCCCGAACTAGCCGTTGTTCTTGATAGAGCAGGTGTATCGGAGTATTAATTATTCAATTAATTAATTAAACGTGATTATTTCAATAGAAATTCATAAAAAGACTAAAAATGATAATGGGAATATATTCGCTTGAGGTGTGGAACCTGAAGATGGCGATATTTTGAACTGAAATTTGCAAACAATTTGTTCTAATCAGTTCCGCACCATTTAATGACTCAGGCAATGTGAATTTCGAGAAAAAGTGTTTTCCACCCTAATCCACCCTAATGCTCATGTGCTTGTATAATCTAAGTGACTCTTACAACACGGATTCGTAAAACACGCAACGTTTCTACCGTGTTATAGGAGTGTCTACTGTTCTTTAAGGGGACAGCCTACTTTTAAAATGCCCAAAAAATAGATTTTGAGATTTTTATCTCATTAAATAGCTTACTTTATTCTAAAAAGATTGATACCAACCATTTTTCTGTATGACATTTATTTGTTGAGATAAAAAGTAAAATGTAAACGCAAGTTGGGCAGCATGCTGTAGAAGCTGCAACTAAGGTTGACACTCAAAGCATAAAAGAGGGAGAATAGAAATGTACAGAATTTAATTTAGAAACTCGAAGAGCCAGAAAAATGCTCATCAGTTCTCAGTTTGAGGCAATAAAAGAAAACGAAGGCATTGTGCATGAAAGCGGAAAATTTTAAATCGAAATTTCATAAAGTGAAATAAAATCAAATTTTTATGTTGCAAAGTAAAAATAAATATATATATATATGGATATAATTATTAAAATAACTTCAAAACATGTACTTTACCAATATTAATGCCTTTATATCCTAAAAATGTATCTTTTGTTAAGGTATGTACATATATTTTCATATTTACAATTGTCGAGCTTTTCTTTAGACTGATGTTTCTTAAGCCATATTAAAACATATTTTGGGTTAATCATATTAAGCACTCCGTAAAATTATTCGTAAATAGTAAATGTTTCATTAGAAAATGTTTTTAACTTTTAAAAATTAAAATTTATGTTCCAAAACAACAATTTGAACTGTAATTGGCGTTTTCTCAAAACACTGTTTTTCAAGTTTGCGCGCATGATATTTTAAAAACTATTTAAGATATCAACTTGAAATTTTTCTCAGGCATTTATTCTAATATAATGAACAAAATGAACTAAAATGAAATGGTTGTGTTTCATAGAAAAAAAGTTATGATTGTAAAACTATCAAAATTTTTATGGTAATTTAAATTTTCAGATTAAATGATTTTTTTAAATTTAAATTATGAAAATAATTAAACCATTTTAGTTCAGATTGCTAATTTGAATGTCTTGTTTAATTTAGAAAAAAATTATGAGGTTCAAAGGAATTCTAATTGAGATATCTTGCGCGCGGTGGGAAAGTACCCTTGAATTTTTTTTTCCTATATTGTGTGGTAAAATAATATTTTTAAAATTATCACCTTTATAATAAACTAAAATAATATTTTTAATCAATAGAGTAATGTCATAGTAGTTAACTGAAAAAAAAGTTATGTTTCTGCATGCATTCATTTTTTTTTTTTAAATTATGAAAGTTGATCTAAAATTTATACATTTTCCCATTCTTAAAAGTAGGCTGTCCCCTTAAATCAGGAAATAACTTACGCAGCTGCGACAAATCTCTTCCACAGGCCCATTGCAAAGCAAGGGCTTCGGCAAAAAATCAGCACTTAATAAATTGGCAAAATTATCGACTCAGTTCAAAGAAATTGGTAGACAGGTTCAGTTTTCAAGCAACTTTTAAGTAAACTCAAAATGAACTGTTTTGAAACAATGAGAAGCTTGCATTGTTTGCTACAATGCTTGTAACAACAATTAATTTACCACGTACTTTGTTGAATCGGTTGTTATTGTTTCGATTTGCTGATTTTTAGTTATTGTTGACTCACTAAGATTCCTCTGATGTATTTCAAGAAAATGTCCTTTATTATATTACGTTACTAGATAAAGTACCCGTTCTTCGCATGGAATGCAGGTTTTTAAGGTCTGCCTACATTAAAATGACTTTTTTTTTTACGAAAAATTCGAATTTCTGATTTTTTCTCATGTCATAGAGGAGGCTTTATGCCAAAACAACTTAATTTTTGTTTTTACGATAATTAGAAACAAAGTTACAGCCAATTACGTAAACAAGTAGAGCATAATGTTTCTTTAAAGTAAAATCTTTAAATGCATTAACAGAAAAACTAATTTTCAGTAATTTTTCTTCACGATAAAACTGATTACTTCAAGATTTTCATAGATATTTATACAGATATTTTCTGCATTGTTCTACACATTCCTTTCTATTCTTTGAAGAAGAACTTTATCTGTAAATCTGTTTATTTTACAGAATTTTTTTTTTATTTATCTAAATAAATGATTTTTAAGGAAAAATCTGTGCTTTTCTATGTGAGTTGCCGTATTTCAACTAATTTAAGGAATATCAAAAAAAAAAAAAAAAAGAACTTTAGTTTATTCCGACGGTAAGTGTCCTAATAATGTACAGAAAATAAAAAGCTGCACTATTTTTAGCAAATTTCGGTATACGACTGCTGGCGTTGGTGTAAAATTTAGCTTAAATTTTATGCAAAATGGCCTATTTTTTAAAATCTACAAAAATATAAGAATTACATTCATCTTCATTCTTTTAAGTCACGATTCAATTAAGAATGCATATGTTCAATCCATATTCTTTATTTAGGGCCCGATTCAAACGAAACGCGAACGTTCGCCTGAAAAACGTACGTTTTTCCTCCCAGAGTTCGATCGCTTTTAGAGACGAACGCGAATCCTTATTCAAAGTGTAACAGATTACACGTACGTACTTCCATGGTTGCAAGCGAGAAAATTTATCGCTGTCTATTGAGAACGTCACTTCCGCTGACGTAAGTAATCTTTATTAACCAATAAAAAAATTCCATTTTTCTCTGGTAAATATTTCTTCTAACTGGCAACTGCTTCCTTGTTTGTTTTGTTTACATTACAACATTTCAATTCGCACAACGCGACTTGTGTTTGCTTTTCTATTATTTTACCTGAAGCAAACCTGAAGCTCCACGGGATATCCATTTGGCTCCAGCTGAATCTTTTCTTGCAGAATGTCGCAGAGAAATAAAAATGTCTCTCGGTCCAGGCGAAATCTTCTACAAATTTCTCGGTCTGTATAAATCCAGTGGATTTCCTCGTATTTTCAAATAACGAGGTACTGGAATAACTTCGTCTGCGTCGCCCTCTAATCAGCAATATGTCGGCCATGTTTTTCCTTCCGAGGAACTCAAACCAAAAACACGTGCGTTTTGAGGGAATCCGTTCGTGCAGAACCACTCGCGGTGTCACGTGATCAGAAAGCGTTCGCGCTGTTTCGTTTGAATAAGAAACGTAGCTATCGGTCGAAGTTTCGACTGCTCGCAAGGAAAAACGTTCGCGCTCTGTTTCGTTTGAATCTCGCCCTTAGTTATTATATTATAATTTATATATTTTTTTTTTGGGGGGGGGGGGGAGTGCTTCGAACGTAAGCACATACCTTGAACCTACAAGAACAAAACGAAAATATATAACTGTCAAATATATTTTGGTGATATATTTATCTTGCTATGTACTTGTGTCAGCAAAATTTTTGGTCTCGTAAGTCATTTATATATTCCTATCTCGATCGATGTTTTGTGTTCGTGCAATCATGATCGTGGGACGATTTTTTTTTATTTTATGTCAAAGCTCGTTACCCTTTAATTTACAAATGCAGTTTTTAACAAACATGACGTAAATATGACGTCTAAGGATAGTTAATTTCATTTCCTATTTTAACATTGCAATTGAGTTAGCATAGTAACAGTAGCCGTCCTTGTCTTTTGAAGTACATTGAACAGCTTTTACAGGCAGATTTTTTACAAGCTTTTGAGTTGTTACGGGCTGCAATCAAACGAAAATTAAAATAATTTTTCGGAAGTGATTATAGTGTTTTTTCTAACATAAATCTTGCTGTTTTAAGTTCTTCTGAGGTTTGAAATTTGAAAGGCTCCAAAACTGACTTTTTTAGATCATGTTTAATTGCCCTTTTTTGTCATCTACATGCCTCTCATTCAGACGTTAATGACCCAAAGACCATGTAAATTATTAAAATACATTGAGTGAAGCACATTTTGTAATTTTAGATCAGTATTTTTATCACTTAAACTGTACTTTAATATTCATATGTTTATTAATATCATTAAGAAGTCAATTTGTCCGCACTATGGCCAAGAGGATGAGTTATTGAACGTGGTGGACGGCTGAAATGTGAAGGTCCAGCATCTGCCCCACCGCGCGGCTGACGGTTTAACGATCTGGAGTTTTGGTCAGTTTCCTGCGGATGTAACGTGAATACACGTTAGAACCCCTTAAAAAGTCCTCTACCACACGAAGAAAAAAAATGAGCACTATCATCTAGAACGAATAGATGGCTGTTTTATGTGCCCAAAACTAGAACAATAGAATTATGCGTGTAACTTTGTGTAACACATTTTGACTTATTTATTTCACATACTTATTAATTTGGTCTAAAATTGCTGTGATTATACTTCATGTCTGTCAATTTCACGAGATTCTACATACTTGGAATTGCTTTGTCGCAAAGGCATGAATGATTTTATGCCGGCGGAAATTGCCAAGTAGGGTGGAGCGAAAAATACTTTTTCTCGAAATTCACATTGCCTGAGTCATTAAATGGTGCGAAAACTGATTAGAACAAATTGTCTGCAAATTTCAGCTCAAAATATCGCCATCTTCAGGTTCCACACCTCAAGCGAATATATTCCCAGTGCCTTTTTTAGTCTTTTATGAATTTCTATTGAAATAACGACGTTTCATTAATTCATTGAATAATTAATACTCCGATACACCTGCTCTATCCAGAACAACGGCTAGTTCGGGCATTGGGTCTGTCTTGGAGATTGGGGAATCTCATCGTCAGTCGTTTTCCGACAATTGGCTCCCTGACTCACGAAATCGTCAACATTTCCTGACCTATATTCCATTTCTGAATCTGATCCTTAGTCGATCTTTGCTTGTTAATCTACAATTTCTTCTAGCACTGACATGTGATAATAACGTAATCATAAAGCAATTTAATAATGAAAACATCACGAATTATTCAACTAATTAATTAAACATTATTATTTTAATAAATATAAGCTAGAAAGATATTTGCTTGAGTTGTGGAACCTGAAGATGGCAGTATTTTCAGCTGAAATTTGGAAACAATTTGTTCTTATCAGTTTCGCACCATTTAATGACTCAGGCAATGTGAATTTTGAAATAAAGTTTTTTTCGCTCCACCCTATTGCCAAGCCTGGCAATCATTATGCTTATTTTTATCAGTTTTTTATTAGTAGCTTTTAAAAATAATTCGAATTTCGAAATTTAAGTCAGCTTATCGGCTTCCCCGGAATTTTCTGAATCCGTGGACTCCTTCGTCGGAACTCAAATCCCCATGGTTTCGGAGGAAATTGTTGAACAAGCTTCTGACAGTGGAGGCTTATGTTCCTTTTTTTTTTAGAATAGAGAGACAAAACACAGATTTCACTTCATTTTTCAGAAATGTGGCTCATTTTAACCCCAGATACCAATTTTCAATACATTTGAACTAAGAATGGATGAATCATGAGCTTGGAAAATTTCCTTCCGACTATGTTAAAAAAAAATTTCCCCTGTTTTAACCCTTTAACGCGCGGTGTCCTCGCCGTGAGGACACCAAACTCTTGACGTTCTGACTGTTGCCAGTCACGAAGAATAGCTTTGATTTCTATAAAAATAGTTGCGGGTGACATAGCTCCACGAGATTCCTTTACTTTTTAGCACGTCCTTTCCCGTAAAAAAATTGTCACGATTATGTTTAACAGCACTGACATCTGCTGGAAAATGGAAGAACACGAGAACAGCTGGACAGATTGCCCAATGCTGAAAAAAAGGGCAGCCGTTGCCATCGCTCGACTTAACTACCAGCAAGATGGCAGACGATCGAAACGTTCATCGCGTGCCACAGATCTAGAGACCACCTTTTTGACGACAGCTGGCTGTGCTCGCGCTCAGCCCGTATTCAGGGCCATAATCACCATTGGGAACCCAGGGCAGTGAACCTGGGCCTCGAGTTTAGGAGATGGCACACATGCGAGATAAGTGGACCCTAATTCGATTAACAGTGATTAAGCTTGGAAAAAGTGAAGATGGGGCCGGTTTACTATTCGTTGCCACAGAGTCCCCTAAGCTATTGCTAAAAATCTGTCTTTTATCGACTATTTTCACTGCACAAAAACAATTTCTAATCAATTTTATATTTACAATAGTAAAAGGAAATTATGCATAAAATATCTCTAAAAGTGCTAACTAAAAATTAGAAGATAAAAGATATAGTGCCTTTCCTATTTTGTGGGCCCAGATCTCGCTGCCAAAAACAAGGCCCTTTTAGAAAATTTAGAGGGGTTCTGATCCCCCAAACCACCCCCTTGCTACGCCACTGGCCCTTGAGCGTAGACGTGTAAACAAAGACGGTACCATAATCTTCCCATGCAGAAATCGAAAAACGTTCTGTTCGAATCAAAAGCTAATCGATGGCAGCACCAGCGGCAGACTGTAAAATTTGATTTGACTGTAAAGTTCTTTGGACTGTAGGAAATTCGAAAGTTCAAGTAGTCATGGCGACGCGATACGTGAGTGCCTCACCCGTTTCCTTTCCCGCCAAGTGTCTCAGACGGTCGAAGCCCATACTTGTTTTGTAAGCATTTTGATGATATAAGGATAAGGTAATGAGATTTATTCAAGTAAGAGAGAAAATCTCAATTACGTTTTTCGGGTAAGCTTCAATATACATCCTACATTTTTTTTTCCTCCAAAGTTGGCGATAAATGTAATATTTAGCCTCTTTCTGGAAATGCGAATGAATTTCTGTGGTACCTTCTGCTCTTTTTCACAATGTTTTCTTAACATTTTTTAATTCTTTCTTGGCGTTATTTTTTAGTTTTCCGACTATTTTTATCGTTAAAATGAAACGCCGGGGTTGAGGGTTGCGGAGCCCCCGCCCCCCCTTCCCTCGCATAAAAATCAATTGTTAGTTAATATTTTTGAAATGTATGTTGTTTAGATTCTTAGCCCTAGATTCTTGTAACAAATATTCAAATTTTATAAGTGTATCCAGTTAGAAAATTCGAATTCGCGGTCATCAATTCTTAGTTAATTTTCTTCTAATTAAAATGTTTAGATTCTTAACCCTAAATTGTTTTAACAAATATTCGAATTTTATTAGTGCTCCGGTTGGAAAACACGTTTGGAAATGCGATTTTGCAACTACTTTGTTTCCTTGGCGCTGTCAAAAACGGCATTTTTGGAGGGTGCGAACTGAACATTTTCTCCAGGGGGGGACATTTGAAGGTAAACATTCTCCAGGGGGGGACACTTGAAAAGAAGAAGGAGGGAAGGTGCAAATGCTTCCCTCACATGATATTACTTGACAAATGCAGTCACCGACACTTGCGGGAACTGAATTCAAGCAAAAGTCATAGGTTGTTTGCATGGGCACCGGCAGCATAGGGCAAGGGGGGGGGGCAATGGCCCCCCTGGATTTTTGTATGCAGTGTTTTTCCTTGCTTTTTTGCTCTTTCCAACATGGTAATCATACGTTGAAGTAGTCTTTGCCCCCCCCGGGAAATATTCTGCCTACGCCCATGGTTGTTTGTTCTATGAAATCACAGATACACAAGCTACATACAATGTACCTGTATTGGAAGCCACCCTTGAGGGTTTTTAGCTTAGAAAAGAGACGAAGTTTTAAGGCAGTCGCCTTAGAGTATAGTAACAAACGATTACATACCACCTTCATTTTGACTTCTTGACTTCAATCCCAAATCTTCACTCACCAGTTTAACATTTCTTCAGCAGGGGATAAATAGTATCCCTGGCAGGGATCCATTAATATTTCTCTAGCCAGGGATATTGCATTCTTCAGCCGGGGACGATCCCCGGCATCCCCCCCCCCATCAATTCGCACCCTGCATTTTTGGCACCGAAAGTCGAGGTAGGATGTATATTGAATGTGCGACACGTTTACAAGTCAAGCCATATTAATTTTAAAGATATTATCCATGACTGGTTAAGCTTTTGTAATGTTTGTATTACTATTTAGCAAATTGTATAAATCTTCATTTGATGATTATTCTGCTGAATTTTTATGTGTACTGTTATGATGTCTATGTATTGAATATAATTATTTTTTGTAAAATAAGTATTAACCCATTCGTGCCTGGATATTTTTGCGACTTTCTTCGATTTTTACTAACACCAGAAGTAATTGATAAATTTCTAATGTCAACTTTTTGAGCAAGGGATGATTTCATTAAAAATCGTTATGTATAAAAATTGAAATGTCAACATCCTACTTGCCATATTAAAATATTTTGTGGAATTGAGGTTCAATACTCGCGAATAAAGGCTAGGAAAAATAAATAACGTTTTCGAATGATAGCGATAATGCCGTCCCAAAAAAGGGACGCTAGGCATAAATGGGTTAATCGTATAATTCATAATTAAAAGTCAGATTATGCTAAAACCTATCAAGTAAAGTAATCTCTTGTAATTTAGTTGTTTTATTGGTATCACTTTGCATAAGGATGTATTTATTATTGAAAATATTAGGTTTTTACATATAATTCTTTGTTTCACTTACTAGAAATGATATGGTGTTAATGATTTCTAATCGGATTTAAATCGTGATAATTATTAGTTCATTTTAAAAAGCGCTAAATTTAATACGCTCTCTTAAATTATTAAAAATCAAATGTTTGGACTATTTTCAAACTTTAATTTCTGAAGTAAAAATAAAGAAAAAAAGAAAGTTTTTTAAAAAGCGAAATTTTTGTCATATACAAAAATACCTTAATAAAATGGATATTTACTTATATCTGTCAATTTGCATATGTCTACATAACTTAGATTGAATAATGAGACAACCATCTTATACTATATTTTTACTTCCTTGTACGTAGTATAAGGAAGTAATGTGATCCCGAAAAATTTTGGGGGCCAAATTTCGACATAAAAACCGATTTTGACTACCTCTAAATTTAATTTTAAAAATTTTTTCGATGCATCTCATCGTAGGCTGGCATGCACGATCGCCAGTGGCGAGTCTACTGTGGCCAGTTTTTCCATGCCGTCTGTACGTACGTTCGTATGTATGTAACTCGCATATCTCAAAAACTATTGGTCGTAGAATGTTGAGATTTGATATTTAGGATTGTTCTATGATCTAGTTGTGCACCTCCCCTTTTGGTGGCAATCGAATGGATAGTTTATGTACAGGACCGTCCAAAAGATTCGAAATACATTACGCTCTATGGGCCGAAATTCATTAAACTCGCCTAACTCAAAAGCTATTAGGCGTAGAATGTCGAAACTTCATATTTTGGATAGTTGTACACCTCCCCTTTTGGTTCCATTCGACTGGATAGTTTATCTACAGGACTGCCCAAAACATTCGAAATACATTACACTCAAGGGCCGAAATTCATTAAACTCGCATATCTCAAAAACTGTTAGGCGTTGAATGTTGAAACTTTATATTTAGGATTGTTGTAACATCTAGTTGTGCACCTCCCCTTTCGGTTCCATTCGACTGAATAGTTTATCTACAGGACCGCCCAAAAGATTCGAAATACATTACGCTCTATGGGCCGAAATTCATCAAAGCGTTTTTTAGAGGTATTGGGCTATTTCAAACGACTCAGAAGTGATATATGCTGTAAAGAGTTAGAAAATGAATTTCTCCATTAAAAAAAGTGTCTTTATCATTTATAGTTCTGCTACAGGAACACTCAAAAGATTTCCAATACATTACGGTCAATAGCAACTTTAGGGGCATTCATTCATTTCAAGCACAATACCGTCCTACCACATAAGTTAGGTAATGGTCCGACCACGGTCACGTGCCTCCCTCAAGAACTATGCCAAAAGTCGCCAAGCTTGGCGACTTTTGGTGTATGTGTGTGCATATTTAACTCTCAAATCTCAAAAACTATTATGAAATTTCATATATAAGAATGTTGTAACATCTAGTTGTGCATCTCGATTTTTGGTTCCAATCTACTGGAGAGTTTATTTACAGGACCACCGAAAAGAATTTCAGTACCTTAATGTCTATGGACATCTTCAATATAATACAACTGTAGACAGTCATTGTTTGGTACATGCCCAAAATCTCGCCGTCTGTCCTCGACCTTGGCGAGTTTTGGCGAAATTTCGCCAAATTTGGCGATAGTCAGTCATTTGGTCCATGCCCAAAGTATCGCCATTTGTTATCGTTCTTGGCGAGTTTTGGCGAAATATCGCTAAATTTGGCGATAATCGGTCATTGTTTGGTTCATGCTTAAAATCTCGCCAAATGTCGTCGACATTGACGAGTTTCGCCGAAATATCGCCAAATTTGGCGCCAAAAATTATTTCCTATTTTGTATAACTCTAAAACTTTAACCCGTAGATTTTTTAACTTTGTATTTAGAACTATTTTAATATCTAACTGTTTTCAATATCTTTTTTGACAGCAATCAACTGAGAATTTATTTACATGGTGAGCCAAATGACTTTGAATACATTGAGGTGTATAGATGCATTCAATTCATTGAAAGTCTGTGGTCAATGACTACTTTGGCTATCCCCAAAATCTCGCTGACTATCTCAAGTTTGTCGGCTTTTGGTGAAATATCGCCAAATAAAGTGTCAGAAGGAAATCTTTCAAATTGAACTCAGCTTGGCGATATCGAAATATTTGGCTAGAAATCGCTAAACCTTACTATTATTGATATTTTATCTCTTTCAAACAAATAAATTTAGAGGAAGTGCGTCGAAAATATTTTTGATCTAATGGACGTGCAAGGAAGTCATGTGTTGGACACATCAGATTTTTTTTTTAATGCAAGAAGTATACTATTAACTTTTCAAGTTTAAAATAATTACGGATAGACTTGGTATGAAATTCTTTTACGAGAATATAGTTAAATAGAGGAGGAAACTGGATCGTGCGTTAAAGTATTGTATGTAAAGTATCTGAAATCTACAAGCAAACATAGTTTTTATCATTTACCGAAATCAAGAGTTCAGGCTCATTTTAAAGGGTGAACTCGAACCCTTAAAAATCCCAGCCCACATGAGCATGAGACATATTATTTAGGTCAGAGCCCATGCCTGAAATTTAAGGTAATCATTAAATGAAATATAATTATTTTATTGCCAAACTATAAGTTTTGCTATTGGGAATGATGATGTGAATGAACTGCAGTCAAGACCAGAGATATCGCTAGAAATTTTTTTCAAGGAGTGAAAATATTGGGTTGGCAACAAAGTAATTGCGTTTTTCCATATGTCAATATTTCGCCTGGCCAAAACTACTGAAGTTAATTATGCGAAATTTGGCACGTACGTGAGTTCTTCAACATAGGTGCTAGATCAGAGAGCATTTTCCAAAATTCGTAATCTTAGGGGGGTAAGGGCCAAAAAGTTCTTTTCACATATCCCGCGTGATCTCAAATAAAAATAGAGATATCCGTGAAATTCTTTCTGTAAAATACAGCAGTCACGAATACCTAAAAATTAATTTCAGGACATTTTTAATATTGTCCTCTAAGGAGGATAGAAGCGAAAAAAGGGGAGGGTGGCCATCTTTTATGGACGAAAAAAAAATACTGCCAGTGAAATTCTTTCTTTAAAATGTAACAAATATGAATCGTATGTTCAGGCACAGCTTACCTGTAATTAAAAACTTGTTGAAAACTTATTTGCTTGAACTTTATACCAGAAAACGCAATTACTTTGTTGCCAACCCAATACTCCGCGTTGACAAAATTGCTAATAAATATAACAACGCTCAAAGCCATGTACATTAATTTTCTCAAATTCATTATGTATACAACCCCTATTTCGCAGCTCGAAAAGTGCTCTAACTTTAAGCACCTTAATTCGGTGATTTTTTTTCATAGAAGGATGATTTTTTTTTTTTAATTCTGCATGAAATTGTATAAAGAATTTTTTTCTAAATATAACTGGACTGATTGGAATCTGATAGGACCGGGCACCATATGAAAATGTAAATCTCGTAATTTTTATGGGAATTGATTTGATTTGACTTCAATTTATATATATATATATATATATATATATATATATATATATATATATATATATATATATATATTTGTGACGTCAGATATTTCAAGTAAAGTTTCAGAGTTAAGGCAGGTAATATGGTTTATTGAACATTACATTTAAGTTACAATTTAGAATGAGAAGAGGGGAGGGGAGACGGGTACAAGAATCAGCGTGGACTCATTAAGCAGTTCCAGTGGCAGAAGTCCCTTGATTTTCGATGTGCGGGAGTATTTACGCTTACCACACCACGTGGTTTGCGAAGACATAACTCCGCCTCTCTCTTATCTCTGATCGAACCACACACATTTACCAACATGACCCGCATCCGGGGCTACAAGGGCGTGGGGACACGTGTACATCTAAAGAACTCAGAATCGACGGCCTGATGTCTGGCAAATAACAAAATAAATGAAACATAGCTCCAGAGCGCGCGTGGCAAGTATGACAGGAAAGCAAAACTTACAGTGAAAGTACCCGCTTGACCAATACCCAAACTAGTAAAACCCAAATCACCTTTTTATACATTACATATATATATATATATATATATATATGTAATATAATAAATAATATATATATATATATATATAATAGATTAAACAATTTAAAGCATTTTTGCACCAGGAACTATGTGTCTCTGACCAACGGTTTAGGAAATAGCCATTGGGCACTGTTAGCACTGGACACCCACCCACCTCCCCTCCTCGAAATCTGACCCTTTACTTAGCTTACACAATTTGATATTTAGCTTACAATTCGATACAGATCCCCGCACCCCCCCCCCCGTAATAAAATCCAGGCTACACTACTGACTGAAAAGAACTTGTTAGCATCAACTTAATATATATACAGTGAAACCTCTCGGGAGCGATCACCCTCCGTTCTGCGAAAAACCGGTCGTTAAGCGAGGGGGTCACTGGAAGAAGTATAAACAGTTGGCAGCCAAGTAAAAAATGCTAAAAATATTGTTTGTTTTCTTATTTATGAAATTGCACAATAATACATAAGTAATTACTCATATTTTTAAAATTTACATTGTAATAAAATATTTAGAAATTTCAGATTATTTTTATTCAGATTGTTTCATTTTCGCATAGTAAAATCCATTTGCTTTTAGATTTTCCCACATCCAAAAGTAACTGTCAACTTCCTTTCTGAATTTCCTTTTTTGCGATACTCGATCACATCAATGCACTGCTCCAACCAACAGTAAAATCACCCATCTCTTAGACATGTTTCTTTTCTAACCTACAATATTTGTAGGTGTGCAGTTTGTACGTGTATTTGCACCTGCTGTATATTTACACTAGAGCAAGTGGTCTGGAATGTGATTTTTGTCCATTCGACTTCCAGAAAAATGCTCGAAAATTTTCGGACAGGGAACCGGGTCCGGTCGCTTATGGAGAGTTGTGTGGACACTTCTAGAGGATCTTTAACCCTTTCCCTGCCGCACATACTTCTGATGAAAGTTTTTGTAAGATACTATTTTTCTACGTTATATGCTTGATAAATAACACATAAATGCAAACAAAAAATTTTTTGTTATTTCCGTGGTAGCAACAAAATGGTTCAAAAACGCACCATCAGCAGGAACCATTATAAAAAAGTACATACAAGAAAATATGAAAAATCTTACATAAAATCATTAAATAAATGAATGGCTTCTGGAAGAGTCAAAAAACGTCTATTTCGACCAAAAAAACTAGCTAAAAAAAGAATGAAAATAAGTTCAAACTTCTCTTATTCTATTTTTATACTGCTTCATGCTGATGGTGCGTTTTCGCACCAATAATTTTAAGCTTTAAAAATACAAGGAAAATTAAACAACAATCTTACCTGCAGATGCCATTTTGTTCTTCAAGAATAAAATTATTGAATTTTTTTAGCGAAGACGTGTTCATCATATGGCGCTATCTATTTTAAGATCGATGATCTTATTACAAATTAAGACGTTAAATTGCCTTACATTGAAATTTTTTTTTAATTACAAATAGGTACCAGATAGTATTAAAAAATATTTTGTAAAATTATAACTCTTCATTTACATGAAACAATTAAAAAAAACTGTTTGTCCCAATTTAAGGCCTTGAAAAAAAAATAATTTTTAAATGGTGCGAAAACGAACCACCAGCAGGGAATGGGTTAAACATTTAGAAGATAGGGTAAAAAATTAGTCGTTGGAAGAGGCGCTCGTTGGTCACTCATAGATGTTTCACTGTATATCCTACTAATATTATAAATGTCAATGTTTGTATGTATGTTTATGACTATTTCACTCTGAAACGGTTTGGCGGATTTGGATAAAATTTGGAATAATGACAGTTTAAGTCCTGGATTAACATATAGGCTACTTTTTATAGCACAAAAATAAACTTTTCCTATAATACACAAAACAAATATCTTTTATCCAAAAAAAAAGAATACAATTGAGTTTTTATTTTACAGAGTAGTCGACAGATGGCGCAAACTTATAGAATACACCTGAATACGTTTTTCCTTCTGACGTGGATTTATAAGAGGACTTCGGGCCAAGCACACAAATCCGAAATACAAAAATTGTCTCCAATCGCTTTTTTTACGTTTTGGGGACAAATTACCAAAAAAACACAGAAGTCTGGGACTGTCCCCGAAAATTGAGACGTATACGTGTGGTCACCTTAATCTAGAAGCTCTTCGAAATTAATATAGAACGAAAATAATTTGTACATTTTTGTAGATTTTTATCACTAAACCGCATCTTATTTTTGCAACCAGAGGCGGCCCGACACAATAAGCAAGGTAAGCATCGCATCGGGGAGCCGGCTTCGAAGGGACGTCATTTCGAACGCAAAAACTAAGTAGAGCATGAAAGGTATGCCTTTTTTTACTTTAGCAGGGAGCGCCACTTATCCTAGGGCCACACATGTTTTTAAGCAACTTAATTTTAAATTCTATTCAGAATCTGAGATATTTCAGTGCCAAACCATATAGCACAAACTTGCCCAGAACACGCCTAGAAGACGTCATATAGACAAGCTGACATGTCCATTTTACGTCAATATGGCACTATAGGACGCCCATATGACGTCTTATAGACATGCATATGGACATAATAATGGACGTGTTTGTCTATTTATAGATCTTTTACGCTCGAATCGTGGACATCAACAAAAACCATTTAATAATTTTTAGCTAATTTTATGTAATGATTAATTAAAATTTATCTTTACATCTTAATAAGGAATTTTGTAAAAATATTCGTACCTCATTTTTTTTAATCAACCTCTAAGTACATGGCCCGCTTCAGATTCGAACCCTTAATCTTGGACTTCACAGTAGTGTGCTAGCCAATATACGCAGCGGGACTTACTCTGGTGTGTCAAAATGTTGAAGTTCAGATTTTTTAGTTTCGGACTGGGAACTTAGAAAAAAATATGCAGCTATTCGTTTTTGGATGTTGAGTCATTAGAGTATTTTCTTTCTTTGTATGAGGATATGAGTTTCTTTTTACACAATACCGCTTTTATAGGAAATAATAATACATAAAAAGTATTTTAAATTTCAAAAGTTCCCCGACAAGAACAAAAAAAAAACCTCTAGAATTTAAAATGTTTTTAAACTTTTTTGGGGTAGAATGTAATATCAATAAAAACATTAAGTATAATACATTCATGCGTCGTAAGTACAGTATTGGGTACAATGAAAATCAATGACAAAAAAGTAATTTTTCCATATTTTGTCCATTTCTGGACTTATACACACATCCATTTTATGTCGTATCACTGACATAGTGTGGATCATCTGGAATACGTCCATAAATGGATTTATTCTGGATATTCTGATTCTAGTTTTGTCTATTCATGGACATATTCTGGATTTTCGAGATTATGTCCATAAATAGATGTCTTATGGATGTCTATGTATAGACATGGATGTATTGTGGATGATTTGGATCAGAAATAAACATAAAATGGACAAGTATGTTATCTGGGAAGGAAGCCGGTGAGAAACAGGATTCTCACCGAACAAGATTTATTAACCCATTCGTGCCTGGATATTTTTGCGACTTTCTTCGATTTTTGCTAACACCAGCAGTAATTGATAAATTTCTGATGTCAACTTTTTGAACAAGGGATGATTTCATTTAAAATCATTATGTATAAAAATTGAAATGTCAACATCCTACTTGGCCATATAAACATATTTTGTGGAATTGAGGTTCAATACTTGCGAATAAAGGCTAGGAAAAATAAATAACGTTTTCGAGTGATAGCAAAAATGCCGTCCCAAAAAAGGGACGCTAGGCATAAATGGGTTAACATGGCGAACTAACTGGTCGCCGGAGGCGCCTAATAAATAAATAAAAAGTTGTGAAGTTTGGGATAGTTGCTCATACCTGTCCTATAGTTTTAAAACTGTCTGTATTTCTCTTAGGTGACATCAAACAATGGCTAAAGACGAAGTTGTAGGTCAGTTAACAGAGAAGAACGAGTGTAAGCCATTGATCTTCAAAGAAGTCAGCTGGAAAATCGCAAAGGTTTCTTCTTTACTAAGATCTGATGACACTGAAGTGAGAAGCTCTGCATTTTCTTTCGCAAATGCCAACTGGACTTTACGTACAAAGGATGTTGTACATTTCGAACTTTGCAGGCAGGGCCGGGAAGCAGGGCAGGAAGTTTATTACAAATTTTTTATCAAATCTTCCCACGGCGAAGAACTTCAGAATTTTACTTCTTGCCACAATTTCTCTGCCACTTCAAGAGAAGATGGGGCGATTTGTTTCATTTCAGGACACGTTCCAAACTTGCTGCATACTTGAAAGAGATTGTCCGTGATGATACCCTTACAGTCTTTTGCCAGATGCACACAGAAAGTAAATTGGAGAAAGCGACTTCTCAAGAGGACATTGTTGGACCAGTCAAAAGTGAGCCTTTTTTATTATCTGGATTTTTAGAATTCATGCTGCCCGGATATCATAACTGAAATTAGTCACACTGCATGGTGTTTATGCTAAAATTTAGTTTGGTTTGAAGGAGGGGTGCGGGGAGCGGCGGACTGTTCATTGGGTCAGCCCTAGCCATGACCATGAAGCTTAACCCATTCGTGCCTGGATATTTTTTCGACTTTCTTCGAGTTTTGCTAACACCAGAAGTAATTGATAAATTTCTGATGTCAACTTTTTGAACAAGGGATGATTTCATTTAAAATCGCTATGTATAAAAATTGAAATGTCAACATCCTACTTGCCATATTAAAATACTTTGTGGAATTGAGGTTCAATACTCGCGAATAAAGGCTAGGAAAAATAAATAACGTTTTCGAATGATAGCGATAATGCCGTCCCAAAAAGGGACGCTAGGAATAAATGGGTTAAATACTTTAAAATTTTCTAGTTAAGGCTTTGATGATTTTGCTGGCACAGGCAATCACCAACTTGCTTTTTGCTTAGGGTTACGTCACACTTAGCGTTGCCAACCGTCCCACGAGAGCCGGGACGTCCCGTTTCTAGGGCGTCAGAAGACACGTCCCGCGAAAGGCGTGTGCGGGACGCCCACTATCCCGTTTTTTTAATAGAAAAAAATATTTTAATAATTTGATAAATTAGAAGGAATTTTAAGCATTGAGTTTATTTTACGTATAAATATGATTTTAGGAGAACTTATTGTTTCTTATGTAAGGGTAATATTATGATTATGTTAAAATATTAAATAGGTAATATTATGATTTCACTAAAAGTGATTTAGGATATATGGATTCTTATGTTTTTTTAAGTATAAATAATTATCATAATCTTAATAGAAGATGTAATTTAAGACTAGAAGTTTCTTTTATAAAGGTTTATTATGGATACCTACTAATAGGTTGTTTTAGTTATTTCGTAAATGCCAAAATAAAAAGGTTTGCTTTTGTTTGTGAAAGGAATTAAAAATCTCATTTAATTTAATTTAACAACTGTTTGTTCTGATTATAAAGAAGAGGGATAGAGGTCTCCATGATAGTTTCTTATTTTTTTTATTAGTTTGCCTGATTGTTTAAACTTATGTTAACAATGTTGTATGCATAACCAACTTAACCCTCTCGTCACCCTGAACCTCATCTGAGGCTCCTACTTCAAATAGCAATATTTAGAGAGAAAACAATTGAATTTAGCATTTTTTGTCTTTCAGTGATATCAGTATCATTAATTCATGTAGAAAGTATATGAGGCTCTTCACTAGATGCATAAATCGTGCCTAGATTGCAGTACTAATCAATTTAGATCATTTTTTACAGTTTTCGCTTCATCGTTTCAGGAGGAAAATTAAGAAAATATTTACGCTGATTTTTTATCTTTTTTTTTCTTTTTAAGGTAAGTATAGTTTTTTTCTTATTCCTCAACCTTTACCTAATATGTGCATCCTTTTAAATTAATTTTAGCGTAACAAAATGCTTCGAAAATGCAGAAATTAATATTAGAAAAATCTAATATTAATCGACATTAGAAAAAAATATTTTTGCATGATTTATAATAGTATTTCAGAGATGCATTAAATGCTAGACAGATTTTTTTTCCCTCTGATTTTTCATAATTCGACGACGAGAGGGTTAAAATTCATGCTGGTATTTGTTTGCTAGACTAGCTATAAATGCTGTATCCCAGCAAGGAAAAAAAGCATGAACTACCATAAATAGCTGCTAGTTCCAGCAGAGTTACTAGCAAGTCATGGTGTGTATTGGGACACTTTTACTGCTTGTCCAGCGTACATAATCCAGCTTCTGTTTGAATATTTTGCTGGCCTAACAGCAATCAAGACCACCATTTGCTTGAAATTTATGCTACTCTAGCAGTAATTCACAACCAACAGAAGCTTTTTATTGCTTTTATTAAAATGTTCCAAAATAAGATTTTTAAAAAATCTAAGCGGTGTTCTTAATCAAAATTCTTGACTAATTATCTAACTGAAGACATATTAACTCACTTTTTTTAACATTTCACTATTTTGCCCGACCTGAAATCGAACCTTCAGAGCGGGAGACTGGCACTCTAGCCACTATGCGCTATTCGACTTATTTGGGGAAGACTAAAGTTTGAAGTGAAGGTTATTTCAGTCTCAAAATCGGACTTTGGTAGAGGAATTGCTTTTCATGACATTTACAACTGTCTGTATAAATAATTACGAGAAGCAATGATGTGAGCTCATTTTGAAAATATTTTTATTGTTGTATATTTTTTGTTTGACATATAAAGAACAATTTAGTCAAACTTCAAGAACATCTCGAAAAATTTCCGCCTGGAACATTTAAAAATATATTAATTAGCAAATTTTAATCAAAGTTGTAACTAATTATACTTGAATTTATTTTTACTTTTGTATTTTTCTCTCTATTAACAAGACTAAAAATATGCAAAATTCAAAGAAAGGGACTTTAAATTGAAGAAAAGTTTAACAAGCATGAAATTGCTCATTAAGATACCTTGTCGTGATTGGATGAAGCTTTGTGTACCAAATTAGCACTTTTTACTGGCACACAGCATGCCATGCTGTCTTTACCTAAGGTGCCTACAAAGCATACTAGGGTAGCAAGCATAAAAAATCTTTAATGGCTCCACTCGACTTTCCGAACACTTACAATTAAGATCATTACCAAGCATTTAAATAAATTTTAATCGATGAATAATTCAAACATATATACCAAACAAAAGCTCAATTGAATGCGCCGTTTAAACGCTAGCGCACTTTCAAAAATTTCCCCCCATAGGTCATAATGTAAAAGAAATCGTTGTCGTAGCCCTGTAGAAAAACTATTTTTATACACATCAAGATCAATACCGGTCTTACGATGGTGATTTATAACATATATACCCAATTTGAACTCAATCGAATGTACCGTTTAAACGCTAGCGCACCTTCAAGAATCCCCCCCCATAGACCATAATGTAAAAGAAATCTTTGTCATAGCCCTGTAGAAAAACTATAAGTCCTAAACACATCAAAATCAATACCAGTCTTACGATGGTGGTTTATAATATGTATACCCAATTAGAGCTCAATCGGATGTACTGTTTAAACGCTAGCGCACTTTCAAGAATTTCCTCCCATAGGCCATAATGTAAAAAATATCTTGTTCGTAGCCCTGTAGAAAAACTATAAGTCCTATACACACCAAAATCAATACCGGTCTTGCGACGGTGGTTTATAACATACTTATATACCCAATTTGAGCTCAATCGAATGCCCCGTTTAGGAGCTATCGTGTTCACTCACATACACACAAATACACACACACATTTCTCGTAAAAATAGCATAAATGAATTCAGAAGACCTCAAAACGTGTCAATACACCAAAATCTCGAAGTCGAATTTTTTCATAATTACAATACTTTCCTTACATGGTACATGTTCGGAAAGTAAAAAGCGTGTCATAGCTCATTAAGGTACCTACCTCCCATGATTGGAGAAAGCTTGTACAGCTAATTAGCATTTCCTGCTGGTATATAGCATTTCATGTTATTTCTGCTTGAGCTAGCTCTACAACATATTAAGCTGGCAAGCATAAAAAAGCATATAATAGCTTATTAAGGTACATACCTCCCCATGCTTTGGAAGAAGCTTGTACAGCTAATTAGCACTTCTTGCTGGTATACAGCTTTCCATGCTATTTCTGCTTGAGCTAGCTATGCAGCATATTAGCCTGGCAAGCATAAAAGAGCATATAATTGCTCGGGATTTCCTAATTTTGAAATAATTCCAGAAGAGAAGCCTAGCACCTAAAATAGGCACCCGAAAAGTTATCGTCTGAACATCAAGAACATTACGGCCCTGAACATATTTTATGCTCACCAGCTCCCACTGTCCCGCAGTGGTCTGGGCGCTAAACTCCGTTCCCATAAGAACACGGCAGGTGAAGCAGCATCCGACTTGGCCAGTGCTTGGGAGGGTCATCTCCCTCTCGGCTCGTCCGCTGTGGAACCGTGTACGCTAATGGGAGCTGGTGCACGTAAAATCCGTCGTGGCTCCAAAGTCCTCCAAGTTGTTAAACGATACCTCTGGGGGTGCCGATTTCAGGTGGTGGTTGGTCCCTCATCTAGAATCGGTTCAAAATTAGGGACCAACAAGTAGTCCAACCCCCTCGGGGGCACAGGAACCCCTCTTTCCATGGTCCTATCCATGGACACGACAACAGCAACAACAACTAGCTCCCACTAGCTTACATGGTTCCGCAACAGCCCAGACGGGAGATGTTTTCACCCTTCCAATCATTGGCCAAGACAGTGCTATTTCAGTTTCTGTGTTCTTATGGGTACGGAGCTTAGCGAGGAGGCCATTTGACACATCAATTTTTTAAACAGACAATGCCTCAACACAGTTATAAGAAGAAATTTTCTGAATTTTTTCAGATAATTTTTTTCTTACTTTTTTGATTGTGTCAAAAATACTCCAGTGCCTTATGACAAAGGTTCCCTTCCCCACCTCCAAGAACAAACAACTTTAGTACTTCAAGATGTGAAAATGGTAATGTTTTTTATTCAGTTTCAGATGATGTAGTTGAGAGGAACGATTGTGGTTCATTCATCTTCAAAGAGGTCACCTGGAAAATTCCAGATTTTTTAAATTTA
The DNA here is from genome assembly GCA_038373885.1 of Cheiracanthium punctorium. Taxonomy (NCBI): domain Eukaryota; kingdom Metazoa; phylum Arthropoda; class Arachnida; order Araneae; family Cheiracanthiidae; genus Cheiracanthium; species Cheiracanthium punctorium. The sequence continues at coordinate 39,744 of JAWZYV010015547.1, forward strand.
CCATTAGAATTCACTGGATGTGTAAAAAGCCCCGAATTCTCTTTTGCAAATGGTAGATGGATTTTGTCGACAACAAGCATGGATGGCGAGGATACAAGCATGCTTTTCGAGGATACAAGCACAGATGACGCGGATACAAGCACGATGCAATGAAAACAAGGACGGATGACAACGATACAAGCACGGATGACAACGATACAAGCACGGATGACGAGGATACAAGCACGGTGACGAGGATGCAAGCTTGGGATGACGAGGATGAACAATTTTTTAACCTTTGCAGACTTCACTCTCTTGAAGCAGAACAACGAAGTGTATTTTTAAGTTTTTTCTTAAAAGTAGTGACGGCCAAAAAACTAAGAATTTCATCGGCTGTCATAATTCACACTTCCATGGTTAATGAAGATGAAAATGACTGTTATATGAAAAAATCAGAACTTAAGGCCAAGCTGAGATTAGCTAATGACAATGCACTCATAGTCATTTGCCGAATGCATACAAAAAGAACAGCTCCCAGTTTATCAGGAGGAGGTCATCAGTCCAGTGATGGCAGCCATAAGTGAGTCACTTTTTATAATAAATAATTCTTTTAGACGCATGCACCAGGTGTTATTCTCTTCAGATATTCTCTTAACGCCCAGCTTTGTCCATAAGTTAGACTCAGATACTCTGGAATGATAGTACTGCGTGGCTTGGATCATAGCTCAGATAGTAAAACCCTGGGAAACAGTTGAGAGAAATATAAATTTTGAGCAAAATTTAAAAGACTGACTTCAGAAACAAAAAATTTTTAAAAAAAATCTCTCTGTTAAGATATACTAATGGTCCTCTTTTAAGCAGAAAATACATAAGATCAGCTATCTAAGAAAAAATTTTAAACATACTTTCTCTAAATGTTGCATTTGATGCAGGCTTTTTCTGTACAGGAAAACGTGTGAGGGGGGGGGGGCTTAATCATCTTGCATCAGATTTTCAATTCACGTTAACAAAATAATTATCATGCCCTTTTTTTAAGGTTGGAGAGAAATTTAAAGTAAAGTTTTTGTTCAAGTTTTGTTAAAGTTTTGTTGTTAAAGTTCTAAAACAGTTGTGGGACATTTCTTAAATACAGTGAAGCACCGTTTGTACGTTTCTCGTATATACGTTTTTATCGTTTCTACGTTTTTTTTTAATGTTCCCTGCGGAATCCACAGGGTTTAAATGTTAAATAATTTCATTTATACGTTTTTCTGAAATCGAAAACTTCATTTATACGTTTTTTAAGAACTGAAGAGGAGAAAAACTGTGCGATGCAAGTTTTCAACAAGCCTTGACGGGTTTTAATTTTATGCAAGAATATCTAATATCCGGCAATTTAAATGATAATGTTAAACAGGCACTTTTAACTGTGTACAATGAACTTTTTTTTGTGCAATCCGACACAGCCATTCAGCCGAAAATCACAAAATATTTTGTACATGCGGAATGAATATGTATACAAGTACTAGCTGTACATTCAATTCAAGATAAAACTTAGTATTACATACCTATTGTGTATTTTATTTTCATGTAGCACTATAAGATGCAGTATTTTAATTTACATCTGGCTTTTTATTCTTTGTTATTTCGAAAATGCACGCGTTCTTTTGAGAATTTTGTTTGTACGTTTTTCTCATTTACACTGTCCTGGTGTTCGACGTTCTAAAGCCCTAGGTGGTGTAGAAAGTTCTAGTAGAGAGTCACTTGTCAGGATTGAACACAAACTTTATTGCTTCTAGAACTTCTCCGAACAATCAGCTGTACAAGAGTCACAAGCACAATCAAACAGTAATGTGCTTTTAACAGTCCGCTTAGATCTGTAGTTCTCACAAACGCTGTATTTCTCACTCAAAAATAAAACACTTCCACAGGCAAAAATTCAGAGGAAATACACGAGAGATATCGCAAGCAATCCCTTAAGACTCAGTAATAAAGAATTTGCACACAGCACTTTAAAATCGGCTTCGAAAAGCAAGCGGAAACACTACTTCTATAGCACTATCAATTCACAAAGCAAGCGTACTGACTCAGAAGCTCGATTCACACACTACAGGAGCTGGGCTCACACTGAACTGGGCTCTCTGGCAGCGTGTATTTATAGTCGACGCAGAAGCTACAAGAAGCTTCCAGAAAAGTCTATTTCTTGAAGATTCCACATAAAACGGCAATTTCGATTACGTCATAGAAGAGAAATGGTAGGTTATTATGTGATTTTAATGCAGCAAAAGCAACTTTGCAAGCCCCATAGGGAAAGTCGCGCCAAATGACCAATATGTCGCCAAATTTGGCGCGAAAAATAAGTCCCCAAAAGTGAAGTTACCGAAGGCCTAGGACCAGGAGCGTAGCCAGAAATTTTTCATTGGGGGGGGGGGGTTATGACTACTGAAACTCACATATATGCATACATGTGTGTGATAAGGGAGTGAAGAATATACATTTTGTATGGAAAAAAATTCCTCATGGGGGGGGGGGGGTATGACCCCCTAACCCCCCTTGGCTACGCCCCTGCCTAGGACCCATATTTCCCGAGATTTTCTAGACCGCCGTAGAAAAACAATGGGGAACCAAAACCTCCGTATCTCCGGTTCTAGTTAACCTATTTTGATGCAACAAAAAGCAAAATTTAACTATTTTAAGCGTAGAATACGAATTTTGAATTATTTTAACCCTTTAACGCGCATGTGCTTCCCAGCTCTGTGGAACACCAAACTCTGACGTTTTGACTGTTGCCAGTCACGAAGAATAGATTTGATTTCTATAAAAATTGTTGCGGGTGAACACAGCTCCACGAGAATCTTTTACTTTTTAAGCACGTTCATTTCCATTAAAAAAAAATGGTTCACGATTCTCTTTTAACAGCACAGACATCTGCTGAAAAAATGGAAGAATGCGAGAAAAGCCGGATAGATTGCCCGATGCTGAAAAAGGGCAAGGCCCGTTGCCATCGCTCGACCTTCACTTACCAGCAAGATGGCGGACGATCGAAACGTTCATCGCGTGCCACAGATCTAGAGACCCTTTTTTGACGACAGCGAAATGACGACTGCGCGGGCGACAGCTGGCTGTGCCCGCGCACAGCCAGTCTGCGTCAAAAAAAGGGTCTCTAGATGTGTGGCACGCGATATAACGTTTCGATCGTCCGCCATCTTGCTGGTAGTTTAAGTCGATCGATGGCAACGGCTGCCCTTTTTTCAGCATTGGGAAAGGGTTGCGCCTCAAAGGGTTAAACCGTAGAACAGCGGGTTGCCCCGAAAATTCGTAACAATACATTTCCCCCCCCCCCTAGTCCCTTGGAAAACGTATAATCCTCCAAGCGGCTGAGACGTAAAATCCCGTCAACTTCGTTCCAGTTTTCACAATTATTTATAACAGTCAGGTATCATAAAATATGCTCCGATATTGAAGCTTGCATGTAATTTAGAAACTTGTTTTTTAAATAATTACAAATCTTCCTATCAAAATTTTATTTTTTGTATTATTTTAAAGCTACATGAAAACTTTTGCCGTAAAAAACAACCTTACACTATTTGCCCATTTCCAGGACGCTGAGAGGAATAAACAGTGCTTCGCTGTAGTTATATAAGGAAAAAATATTTATGTTCTACTTCTTTTTTTCCAGATTCTGAAACTAATGTCGCCCAGCTGACAAAAATTCTCTCCGGACTACGAAAACTTACTCCTGAACGAAGACGGCTGCGACATGACCCTCCGGGTCGGGGAGACCCCATTTCCAAGCCCACGGAGCCATCCTCAGTGCTCGCTCCCCAGTCTTCGCTTCCATGCTCAGGAGCAACATGAAGGAAAGCAGCACAGGCGTGGTAGACATCGTGGACTGCGATCCAGAAAGCTTTCCCGACTTCTTGCGCTTCCTGTACTGCGGGAACGTCGACAGCGTCAACCACACCGGAATGGTGTGCAGTCTCTAACAGAGCAGCTGACAAGTACGATGTGCAGGACTTCAAGTCCGGTGTTATGATGTTCATGAAGCGCCACCTGAGTTGTCGACAACTTTTGTGACATCATCGCATTGGCCTTGCAGTACAGCGAAACTGACCTCGTTGAACGGGCCACGGAATTTTTTTATTGAGAACGTGGCGAAGATTGTCGTGACTGTCAAGTGGCAGGAATTCCTGACGGAGAATCCCATTCAAGGCAATGAGTTGTTTATTAAAACTCTACCAGCCAATAAAAACTCTTAATTTGTATATTAACGGGCTTAACTTCAAATTGTATTGCGAATTAGCAAAAAAAAAAAGTTATTCATTTGATATTCTTTTATGTATTGTATCTATAAAATTTTAAAAAATCTGGAGTGACTCCACTCGACTTTCCGAACACTTACGATTAAGATCATTACCAAGCATTTAAATAAATTTTTAATCGATGAATAATTCAAACATATATACCAAATTGAAGCTCGATCGAATCGTACCGTTTAAACGCTAGCGCACTTTCAAGAATTTCTCCCCATAGGCCATAATGTAAAAGAAATCTTTGTCGTAGCCCTGTAGAAAAACTATAAGTCCTATAAACATCAAAATCAATACCGGTCTTACAATGGTGGTTTATAACATGTATACCAATTTGAGCTCAATCGAATGGACCGTTTTAAACGCTAGCGCACTTTCCAGAATTTTCCTCCATAGGCCATAATGTAAAAGAAATCTTTGTCGTAGCCCTGTAGAAAAACTGTAACTCCTATACACACCAAAATCAATACCGGTCTTGCGACGGTGGTTTATAACATGTATACCCAATTTGAGCTCAATCGAATGTACCGTTTAAACGCTAGCGCACTTTCCAGAATTTTCCTCCATAGGCCATAATGTAAAAGAAATCTTTGTCGTAGCCCTGTAGAAAAACTGTAAGTCCTATACACACCAAAATCAATACCGGTCTTGCGACGGTGGTTTATAACAAGTATACCCAATTTGAGCTCAATCGAATGTACCGTTTAAACGCTAGCGCACTTTCCAGAATTTTCCTCCATAGGCCATAATGTAAAAGAAATCTTTGTCGTAGCCCTGTAGAAAAACTGTAAGACCTATACACACCAAAATCAATACCGGTCTTGCGACGGTGGTTTATAACATATATACCCAATTTGAGCTCAATCGAATGTACCGTTTAAACGCTAGCGCACTTTCCAGAATTTTCCTCCATAGGCCATAATGTAAAAGAAATCTTTGTCGTAGCCCTGTAGAAAAACTATAAGTCCTATAAACATCAAAATCAATATCGGTCTTACAATGGTGGTTTATAACATGTATACCCAATTTGAGCTCAATCGCATGCACTGTTCAGGAGCTATCGTGTTCACTCACATACACACAAACACACACACACACACACACACACGTACACACATACATCTCGTAAAAATAGCATAAATGAATTCAGAAGACCTCAAAACGTGTCAATACACCAAAATCTCGAATTCGAATTTTTTCATGATTACAATACTTTCCTTACATGGTACATGTTCGGAAAGTAAAAAGAAACTTGCTGCATTCAACTTTTTTTCAATTAAAAAAATTAATGTTTTATAGATAAAGTGTTATTCTCTTCAGGTACTCTCTTGATTAACCAAAATATAACGGCTATAATGTACAATCATTACAATTTCTTTCTTTCTTTCAATTTTTGGGTTATTTTTTAAAAATCATGTAATAAAGTTCCTGTTGAAATTGCATCAGTGATAATGCATTTTACTATCATTCACTGATTTTATTTTTTAACTTTCATTAAAATAATTATTTATTTAAAAATATTTTAAATAGTCTGGAAATTAAGAGTAGCTGCTATTTGATACTTAGATATGTTAAAATTTAGCTACAAAAAATAGTAATTTGAGCGATCTGTACCATTGTGTTTTTTAAAACATCAAAAGAAATTAGCTTTGAATTCCTTTTTAAAAAAATGGAATACCATTAAAAAAATCAATGACTACTGTCTTCTTAGATTTCAAGCAAATAATTTATCAATTTTGATTGCCCCAGTAAACTCTTATTTTGATAGAACTGTAGTTTTAAGAATTATCAGGCTATAAATCTAATTCATTTCAAATAAATTATCAGGCCTGAAAATTCTTTATCTATTAAAAGAATTTTCAAGCATCAAGAAATCATAACAAAAATAATTTTTACCCACTAAAATGAATTTTTTTTTACATCGTAAAAGGTACACCCGTAGCTTAACCTCAAATATTTCCCAAGGGAACTTTTATAATTACCGGGGGCTTATTTGGAAGCTTGGGGGAGCCCGAGTCCCCTCCGAAATTTTAAAGCAATTATTGAAAAACAGCTAGTTTAAGACATTTGTATTGACTCTATTTATTTATTTATAAAAAGAAATGCACACTACAGACAAAAATCCATTTATAGTGTTGCATAAAAAAAAGAACATAAAAGAACAAATTACTAAATAAATACAGAGATAAAATAAATACCATATTATGATTGTAAAAGTTCAAAATACTTAACTTTAAAAACATTAAAAGACGTGTTAAAGGTATCCAAGTCCAAAGAAAACTTATCAAAAATTTTATCAAATTTATATAATGAAAAATAAATGTAATTATATTCTATAATTGGATACACAAATAAGTGATTATTTCGAAGAGACCTGTTCCGCACATTTACACAAATACTCTGAAGATTATTACTACAGTCTACCCTATTATTGACAACTTTATAAAAAAAAAAAAAAATAAATAAATAATAGACAAAATAGATAACGAGAGAACTTAAACTTGGAAGACCAAAAACGCTTCTCAAGTACGTGAAGAAATATTCTGAATATAAATAGTATTATATACTCTTGTAGCATAAATAACGCGCAAACTGAGTCTGCACCCACTCAAGAATTTTGATTTTATTTTTATAATAGGGGTCCCAAACAAGACTACAAAATTCCAGATTAGAACGAATCAAACTGAAGCTAAAACTTTTAATGCATGAAGGTTAGAATAGTCAAGTACGCTAGAAGTTTAGAAAAGTAGTAAGAATAAGGTTTAAAATACCGAATCCCCCCCCCCCCCGAAATGGAATCCCATACAGGCTACTGAAACATACATACCACGGGGATATGAAAGAGAATTTTAAACTTTATGCGCCGATACTTAGTTTACTCCATTGTTATTAGAACTCTCAACTCTAATATTTTTATAAAAAATATTGTTTTGTTTAACCGAAATAATTTATTTTTAAAATTAATAAATTCAACTAAATTCCATTACTTCATAACTGCGAGATTTTACTCAATTACTCGTTATCATTTTCGGATTTAATCAGTAAATGTTTGACGAAAGAACTTACTACGAAATGTTAGTAAAAATAAGTTTGTTTTCAAATCGCAACAAACGGCTTGTGTGACGTTAGTTTGAAGTCCTAAAAATCAGTAGCCACAAAAAAGTCAAAATAGTGACTTCACAGTGGAGTCCCTAAGCGACCGATCACATACTAGTCACAACGTGACTTGTCACAAATAAACTTCACAGTGACCGCAAAGAACTTACTACGAAATGTTAGTAAAAATAAGTTTGTTTCCAAATCGCAACAAACGGCTTGTGTGACGTCAGTTTGAAGTCCTAAAAATCAGTAGCCACAAAAAAGTCACATAGTGACTTCACAGTCAGTGGAGTCACTAAGCGACCGATCACATACTAGTCACAGCGTGACTTGTCACAAATAAACTTCACAGTGACCGCACAGCGGAGTCACATCATTCTCAAGTCACAATCTGACAATTGTGGCCCTCTGTGACGTCATTGAGACTCTTTTGTGACCATCTGTGCTATTAGGACATAGTCAAAAAAGTGGGGTCTAGTTATAGTGAAGTCGCCATGCACTACGCAAGAAAACCGCTTAGAGCGCCGCCTGGTGGCTAATCTTATCTAAACAAAGGTATGGAATATAGGTAAAAAAGCCAACTACTAAGGTGTTCAGCATCACCGATCTATTAAATGACATCTTGAACACATTTAATGTCAAAAAAGTGGGGTCTAGTTATAGTGAAGTCGCCATGCACTACGTAAGAAAACCGCTTAGAGCGCCGCCTGGTGGCTAATCTTATCTAAACAAAGGTATGGAATATAGATAAAAAAGCCAATTACTAAGTTGTTCAGCATCACCGATCTATTAAATGACATCTTGAACACATTAATGTTAAAAATTAAAGGCTTAAAAACGCATTACTCATGCTTTTGCCAGCGTGTTACCAGACTATACAATTTCCAGCAGAAATTTCAGATTAGCGTCCAGATGTATATTGTAGAGATGAGACGGGCTCAGGCTCGTGAAAAATTTCCCCTTTAATTAACATACTCCTTTAAACAGATTTTAAAAAGTGATTTATGAGGAAAATAAAAGTACAGTCAACTCCGGTTATAGTGAATCTCTGGGGACCATCCAATTTCGTCCACTATATCCGAAGTTCACTAAAACCCAAGTGTCTTCATGATGGACAGAGATACTGTGTGGGAATCGGGACTAATGGTTTGCGTTCACTATATCCGGGTTCACTATAACCGGAGTTGGCTGTACTTATAAAAAAAGTAGCGACACTGGCACCTAGAAGGAGCGTTAAGCTCTTTGGGTATTTCAGAACAGCAGCTTATATTCATTAGTTAGTCATGAGATCCGACATTATTTGATAAACATATGGATAAATAAAGAATTAGAAAGTGCATTGAGAGTTTCCAACTATATTTGTCTTTAATTTGCAAAAACGGCAAAATTCATTGTATTCTATCAATGAAGTCATTGGATTTTTTTTCACCTTTAACTGAAATTTCGGGCTCGGTCTCCGACTTAAATAATATTGCTCGGGCTCGGGCGGGCTCAGATTAAAAGTCCTCGGGCTCGGGCTTCAAAAAATGAGTCCGAACTCATGTCTAGTATATTGTTGCTGACGGAAAACACTTTTATCATGGAGGATACATGAGCGTAATGTCAGGTAAGTGTAGTTTGGGAAAATTCGACCTAACAAAGGTGTATTTTCATACCATATCGATGATGCTGAGCAACTTTGATTGAATTTTTTTTCCGTATCTCGGAACGTTTTGGAGATAAGAACGCCAAACTCCGAATTTAGCCGCCGTGAAAACAGTTTCATTGAGCTGCGCATGGTAACTTCACCATAACTAGACTTCACTTTAATGACTAGCTCTTGCTGTTCAGAAATTACTGGGGTGATAACATGGGCGTTGGCAACATACGGCAAAGGGGCACTTGTCCCACTCTGGATTTCCGCACAGAATTCAATACGAGGTAAAAAGGCAATCTCTGTTCTTTCCTTCACACCGAGGTCACGTGATTTTGCTATTTGATTAACAGTACTGGAAGCCATTCGGAACGAAGCTCGCGCTTTCGAGTGCATATGTGATAAATGACAATTACTCCATGACAGCTCGGCTCGACAGGTGAAGGGAACTTAGGAGCTCTATTCTCCCCCGGCTAATGGAAAATCGTCGGTGGTTAACTCTGCCCCCAGCTTGTGGTCACTTGGGGGTCGAGCCTTAGGGAGGAGCATCAAGAGGTTCTTGTGATTGGCTAAAGGACCTCCCAAAGTCATTAGCGCATTCGATAACTAAGCCACACTAGGTCTGCCCAGTTGGTAGCTAACAACTGGGGGAGAATAGAGCTCCTGCAACCACCCACTGAAAGGAAAATTGTTCCTGCCTTAAAACCTTCGAACCCAAAATATTACGTTATCTCTTGTTGAGAATCCGCATATCTTCCATTGCCTTTTTTTTCCTTGCTTTTTTGTTCTTTCCAACGTTGTAACCATAGGTGCACCCACGGAGGGGGGCTATGAGGGTTGAAGCCCCCCCCCCCTAAAGGTGGACAGTTAGAAAAGAAAAACATTAAAAATTGAAAATTGTCACTAATGAGTGAATTTTTTTCTTTTTAAAAGTTGTCTTTATTTCTAATTATTTCTAAAATACTTTATACCGGAAAAAGATGTTAGTTTTTAAATAAAACACTTAGTGTATGAAACACAGTTAACCCTTTAACGCGCAGTGTTCCCGCTCTTGGAACACCAAACTCTGACGTTTGGACTGTTGTCAGTCACGAAGAATAGATTTGATTTCTATAAAAATAGTTGCGGGTGGCATAGCTTCACGAGAATCCTTTACTTTTTAGCACGTCATTTCCCGTAAAAAAATGGTCACGATTATTTCTAACACCACTGACATCAGCTGAAAAATGGAAGAATGGGAGAACAGCTGGATAGATTGTCCAATGCTGAAAAAAGGGCAGCTATTGCCATCGCTCGACTTCACTACCAGCAAGATGGCGGACGATCGAAACGTTCATCGCGTGCCTGCACAGCCAGCTGTCGTCAAAAAAGGGTCTCTAGAACTGTGGTACGCGATGAACGTTTCGATCGTCCGCCCTCTTGCGGGTAGTTAAGTCGAGCGATGGCAACGGCTGCCCTTTTTTCAGCATTGGGCAATCTATCCAGCTGTTCTCGCATTCTTCCATTTTCCAGCAGATGTCAGTGCTGTTAAAAAGAATCGTGACAATTTTTTTACGGGAAATGACGTGCTAAAACGTAAAGGATTCCCGTGGAGCTATGTCACCCGCAACTATTTTTATAGAAATCAAATCTCTTCTTCGCGACTGGCAACAGTCAAAACGTCAGAGTTTGGTGTTCCCAGAGCGGGAACACTGCGCGTTAAAGGGTTAACCCATAGCAGCATAGTTTGAGAACGTACAAACGGAAGTCTTGAAATCTTTTGAAGTCCGAGAAGTAACAAGAACAACAAAACATGAAAAAGGAAGTATGATATTTTGCATCCAATTGAAATCAATCTGATAGGAATAGCACTTCCTTTCTAGGAATCCATTGCTTTCCCTGTTCTTTTCGTGGTAATCTTGATCAGAGAGCATCACTGTATCTTCTTCTGTTTGCTTGGTGGTCATCATGAAATTTGGTAGCGTGCTGCTGAACTGGCTGACCGCAGCCGCTGTGTTTGTGACCTCAGCAGGTAAGCTCATGCGAACTCGCAATTTATTTGGTCAGTGGCGTAGCAAAATGTCGAAAAAAACACGTTTTTGTCGCCGTCTACTCAGCCCCATAGTTGCCAGCTTTTATTCTTTTTTTTTGGGGGGGGGGGCAGTAAGGAATTATCTACGACGATGTTCAAACAGTTCTATTGTACATTAAAAATTGGAAATTATATTTAAAAACCATATTAATAAAAAAAAGAATTAGTGGCAGGGGGTCTTCTGATAAAAGCGTGAAAGTTGGTGCCTAAGTAATTCCTTCTTCTGAATCAGTGGCGTACAAAAGTGGGTTGAAGCTCCCCTCCTTGAGAATCGGTAGCTTAATGTTCTAAAGCATAGGTTCCCAACCTTTTTTGAACTGGTGCCCCCTTTTCTAGTGAATACTTCAATACCGCCCCCCTCCCACTCCAGAGAAACAAGAGCGTACATAATGCATGGTGAAAACAAGAATTAAATTTTAAAAAAGTTACTAATGGATAGAATATTGTTGGAATTGAAACGCTATTGAATGTCTTCTTCATTTAAAAAAGAGGAATAAAAGTTTTAGCTTACCTGTTATAAGGACAGGCAGGGGTTTTGATGATACGAAGTAATAGATAATAAACTATTGCTTTCTAAATAAGTAAATTGACAGTTTCAGAGAACAATCAAAACGCATATTTAATTATATTAAAAAGTATTTTTATTAAAATTTATTTTTATTAATATACTAGCTGAAGTACCCGTCCTCGACGGGTTAGTGAATGAAAATTTCCAAAAAGCAAAAACTTTCGTCAGCATTGTAGGAGTACACAAAATGGATGTAGTATGTTGCCAAAGTAAAGAAAGCGAACTTATCATTTTCATGTATTGTTAAAATATT